>JAAGNO010025881.1:0-11021 GCA_033439905.1 Ceryle rudis
CCTTCCCCGTTCGGGTGCCTCCCCTCTTCCCGGGTCGCTGGCGCCAGTGGGGCCGTCCTGTCCCGATGGCAGGGCTCCGGAGCTGCCGGCGGTCCCCTCGCGGGGATGGAGGACTCTGGGGAAGCCCCGGCGGGGCGCGGAGGTTGTGCTGAGTCACCCCCGCCGCCGGCAGGGCCTCCGCGGAGGATCGGGTCCGAGCGCCGGTGGCAGGACTCGCCCGGAGCTGCGGGGCCGGGGTGTGCGCTGGGCCCCGCCGCAGCGGTGCTGGGTAGAAAGCAGATGTCGCTGGGCGCCCGGGGGCGGCCCGGGGCGGAGAACGGGTAGGAATGGGGGGCGTGAGGGCCTGTGGGGCGCCCCGAGGGCGGTTCCGGGTTCAGCTGTCTGTGGGCGGCCGTGGAACGGCCTCTGCCTCTCGTCCCTCTGCCCGTGAGCTGCCCCGCGGTTTCCCTGCCACCGTTCGGTGTGCTGAGGGCCTGGGCCGGGAGCGTCTCAGAGCTTTTAATCCCTTTTGGTCTTTAAAAGAGAATGGCTGTGCCAGTGCGTTGCGTTGTCACAACGCTGCGGGTAGCAGTGATGTCGTGTGGTGTGCCCAGCAAGTTTCATAGTCCCGTAGTGCTGGGAAATAGCTGCAAATCAGATGGGAAAGGATGGATGTGTGTTTTCCTAGGACATGAGGAACATAAGATTCAGTGTGGCTTTTGACACAACAATAAACTTTGGTTGTTTTTCACAGTAATGATTTTTTTTCTTGATACCAGTGCTAGTTGGCTGGTTCATCTAAATTGCTGAAGTTTATACATACTTATCCCAGAGTAAGTGGGTTTTTAACTGAACAAGTTCTGCATCATTTTGAGGTTTTACTATGGCAGTGATGAAGGGTGTGATAAAGTACTTAGTCTAGTTTTGAATAATGTACAGTAATTTAAAAACTTTTTATCCCTTTCGTGCTAAGGTTATATAATCATGGGGTTTGTATTAAAAAAAAAAAAAAGGTTGTAAGCTGCATTTTTGTTGTACAGAATCTTCTTTTTGGGTCTGGGAAAAACGTTACTGCAGTAAGGACCGTATGTCTCAGCAGAGGAGTAGTAGTTACTTACGAGAGTATATAAAATAGTAACTTACTTAGATGAGCATCATGTTGTCAGTCGCTGTGTGGGCTTCCTCCCCTTGTGTTTACTTGCTGTGACTCACTGGACAGCGTGAGCCTGGACATGGTAATGACACATTTTCCTTCTGTGCGCGTCATAATGTCTGCCTGCAGCACAGCATGGCCTGGTGGAACCACAGCAGAGCCAGCAGCTGGGACAGCAGTGGGCAGAGCTGCCACCTCCAACGGGAATGGGCTTATGAGGGAGCAGAAATTATCGCTCTGTGTCTGCATAAGTAACTGAGCCACAGAGGTTCACATTGCGCCTCTCTCCACCAAGAGCTTTTCTTTTCCATGCTGTGAAGGGGTGGTGCTTCAGCTGGTAAAAGCAGAACTAATGTGGGCATTATTGCTGTGTTATGAGGTGGAGTCAGTGCTCTGTTAGGAGGGTGTTCTGGTTACAGGAGCTGTTATCACTTCCAAATTTGGGTAGTTACCTTTGTAATGGACTCTTAAGAGCTTCAGGAAGGTACTGAATCACCCAACAGCTGAGGTCGGAAGGGATCCCTGAAGGGCTACCCCGAGCCAGTCACCCAGCACCATGTTCAGGTAGCTTTTGAATATCTCCAAGGAGGGAGACTTCACAGCCTCCCTGAGCAGCCTGTGCCCCTGCTCAGTCACCCTCACAGTAAAGAAGTCTTTCCTTGTGCTCAGAGAGCACCTCATGTGCTTCACCGTATGCCCATGGCCTTTGGCCCTGGGCACCCCTGAGAAGACCCTGGCTCTGTCCTCTTGGTACCAACCACTCAGGTATTTATATACATTGATGAGATCCTTCCTGAGCCGCCTCTTCTCTTGGCCGAACAGCCCCAGCTCCCAGCCTTTCCTCGTAGCAGAGATGCTCCAGTCCCTTTATCATCTTAGTGGACCTTGTCTGGATTCTTTCCAACAGGCAGGTGTCCCTCTTGTAGAGAGGAGCCCACTGCTGGACACAGCACTCCACACACACAGCTGTGGCCTCACTGGTGCTGAACAGAGGAAAGGATCAGCTCCCTCGACCTGCAGCCCAAGATACTGATACTGCCTTTGCCACAGGGGCACATTGCTGGCTCATGTCCATCTTGGTGTCCAGGAGGACCCCCAGGGTATTTTCTGCACACGTGCTTGTTCCTCCCCAGGGACAGGGCTTTGCGCTGTCCCTTGTTGAAGTTCATGAGGTTCCTGTTGGCCCTTTTCTCCAGCCTGTTCAGATCCTTCTGGTGCATCAGCCACTCATCCCAGTTTGGTGTCATCAGCGAACTTGTTGCAGGTACACTCTGCCACATCACCCAGGTCATTAATGAAGATGATAAACTGGACTGAACACAGTATTGAGCCCTGGGTACACCAGTAGTTACTAACCTCCAGGTAGACTTCGTGTTGCTGATACCAACCCCTGGGCCCGTCCGTTCAGCCACTTTTCAGCCCACCTCACTGGCTGATTATCCAGCCTGTGCTTCATCACCTTCTTCATGAGGGTCCTGCAGGAGACAGCATCAAAAGCCTTACTGAAGTCCAGGTAGAAAACATCCGCTGCACTCCCCTTGTTTACCAACTCACTCTCACTGGTGAATGGTGTCAAGTGTGACCACCTTGTAATTTAAAAAAAGACTGAGAAGATGATCTCATCACAGCCCGTGTAGCATGGCCACCACACCATTTGGCCCTGTTTTTCCAGAAGAAGTCAGGTCAAAAGCATTAAATGACAAAGGCTGATCAGCCCAATAGACTTCAACAGTTATTGAGCTTGAGGGAGTCTGGTGGAGAACTGCGACTTGCTACTGTCAGTGGTTTCTGCTCAGCACAAACAAAGCTTGTGCTGAGGAAGCAAACCTTTATCAAGTGGTTTTTTTAGCAGGCACATGGCTGGTGGATGATGTGCGTGTGATTGCAGAACTGTAAGGCACTGAAGAGCATCAAATTTAAAAAGATCTGAGATTCCTTTGTAGCTCCATTAGATGCTGGCCAGGGTAGATTAAAAAAAAAAAAAAAAAAAAGAAATATATCAGCCAGTTTTTAGCAATTCCTTTTTTTTTTTTTAATTTTTTTTTAAAGCAAAGCTCACTGCTGTTGTTTTCTTATTTGCACTTGTCCTTGTTCAAGAGTTGATATCAACATTTTAATGGCTATTTGCAATGAATATACCATGTTCTGATAGATATACTCTTGTTTGGTTCTAGGCATAAGATAGCACTTGTAGAAAGTTTACTGTTTCTGATGGGTTTGCTCCTCTTCACCTTTCACCTCTTCTGGAGCTATTCTGGTAGCACTGTAAGACAAACAGAAGTGTCTGTCTAGACTGTAATGGATGCTCAAGGTGCCGTCAACACCAAATAATACTTTTAAGTTGCTAGTTCACCTGTGTAGTTGTACAAGAGATTGTTTGTTCCATTCTTGGGGATCATAAAGCTTGTTCTGAATCAACTTTCAGAAATGTTCTACTAGAATGACCTCAGCTTGTACACTCAGTGTGCTGTCTTGGGTTTATTTTCATGTATTATGATGCTGCTGGGCAACTAATGTTTTTAACAAGGTTCTTGCATTCATGTCCTTTTTTTTTTTCCTGGGTGTAGCAGTACATGGTAACTCTGTCACCACCTGGCCGCCCCAATAATGAAAACAGAAGCTAAGGATGGAGAAGAGGAAAGCCTGCAGACGGCCTTCAAAAAGCTGAGAGTTGACACAACTGGGTAAGTGACTTCACGGGGAGGCACAGAGTTAATCTGTTATAAGTGGCCTGGAAGGGAGCACCCTTGCTGTTAAATTTGAAGGAATGAGGTAATTGCACAAGGTTAGCACTGAAAGCCTTCATTCTAGTTAAACAAACTGAAATAAATTCTCTAGCTGTAGACTGCACTTCTCTGTAATTTATGTGATCGCTATTAGCTCCCGACAGGCTTGAAACAAAGCTACTGATAGTCAGCAGGTGGCAACATGCTTGAAATGAATTTTAGCCTGAATGTGGCTTCCAGAGGTTATGTCTGTAGCACTCGGACGCTGCTGTTGAAGTTAGCATGTTGTCATGGCTCTGAAGGTCTGCCATGAGAAAAAACTCTCATCTTTTCCCGAGAGAGAAGTGTCCTTTCTGTGTCAGTAAAGGAGAGCGTTCGATTCGGTGCATGATTCCCACACAAACTATTTTCGTTGCTGTCACTTATACATTCCCTATTTATAACCAAAATCACTAACTGGGAAAGAATGCTTTTCGTGTTGTTTTCTGGGAGATCCAACACGTGGCACTTACCCTCCCTGTCCCAGCAGGCAGAACACAAGCAGCATGTGTCTTCTGTGGGTGATGATCATTTTTATCTGAAATGAAAAACAAAAAAAGGCTTCTCTATAGTGTTGCTTTTTGGTTTTTTTTCTGCTAGCAAATGTGGACCATGACATGTTACTTGTATAGTGCTGTGTTTCAGTAAGCTATTGTCAGCGATGTGATTGTGCCTGTAACTGTAGTGACAGTAGAGGTAAGGCAGCCTGGAAAGACGAAAGTGGTAACTAGAATTAACGTAGAACTTAGACGGTGAGCAGATGGGCTTCTAAAGTTATCTTTTATTTAAGTAATTGAACTTGTTAGAAATGAATCCCCACACAAATGCCTCTCTCTCTTCAGTAGCTGTAGTGCTACCTCCCAGGCAGGCATACTTAATTACTTGGGAGCTTTTACTGTTGGCCATGAATTTTCTGCTCTGTTTTCATTGTTCTTTAAATGGACAACAGCAGATGTTTGACTAAGAGTTTGTACTCTATTAAAGTCCCTATCGTAGATCAGCATGTGGGGACTTATTTTCACTTTTCAAGGAATCAGCCCTGCTTACAAACTAATTTAATATAGGATTTGGAAAATAATTACCTTGTGAATTCCAGTGTAATACGTGACATTACAACCTGGAAAAATTGTTCTTGGGATTATTATAGCTACTTGAAAACGGCCATTTGGGATGAATTTATAGCACCAGAAAAATTAGTAAATCTTCTAAGGTCCTTGGCTTGAATAGAAGTTGAAGATCTGACACAACTCTGTTGCTTAAGTGATTGAACTTGCAATAGTATGAAGGGTTTTAGCTTACGTTGTCGTAGACAGAGGCTTAAGTGTTCTTCAGTTAAACAAAGTCTATTTATGTCCAAAGAACATTTATTTTTAGGAAAGAATGGCTTATTTGTCTCTGGAAAAAGAGACGTGTTTCTTCAGTGATGGTGTTTTTCCCCTCCTCTTTCCCGGGGAAGCTGAAATTTAGCCGTTGTGTGTGTGCTTCGTCATTGACAGGCTGAGTTCGGATTTCAGCCTGGTTGCTGAATGGCCTTGTGTTTGGTCAAAGAGCCTGTTATACAAACTTTGGAGATAGGAATGTGTAAACGCTGCCTTGCTGATTTGGGTCTTCTTTGCGGGCAGGTCTTCTTTAAAAGATATATTTTTAATCATTTGGAGCACTCTCTTCTGGGAAAGAAGAGTCTTAAGATTTTTCATATTCATAATGCAGACCATCCTAGGCTGTTAACTTCTCATCCTGTCTTTCACAGATCTACAGCTTCACTCTCTATGGGTGAAGGGACAAGTCCAAGAGCACTACTTAGAACAGTGTCAGATGAAGCTAAACCTAAGAATGTGTGTACTTCCAAGGAAACCTGGCATGGGTAAGAGAAGTTTGGGATTATCAGGCTACTTTACATGGTACTGTGTTGAAAGGAACTGTTAAATAGACAAGATTTCTAGCAACTAGTCTCCTAAACAAAGGACCCAACTTTTTTTTCATTAAAGGACTGTTTAAAATATTATACAGCAACTTTTTCAGTGACTACTGTTCTGATTTACAGTTATGTCAAGTGAAAGGAAATGCTGTTCAGCTGTAGGTTACTAAACATTATAGATGTTTCAAAGCCAGCAGTTCACATTTATGTTAAGAATCAGAAAGTCATGAATGCATCTCTTTCAGTCATGGTTTGACATCGCAGAAGCTGTTGCTGTGCCTTGGGAACGAGACTAAAATAAATTGGTTTCTGGAGTATCTGCACAAAATTTCACTCCTACTGAAACAAAACCACCATTTGCCTTTGATTCACTAGTTTTGTGCTCTCTTCTTCTGATTTGTCCTTCTCTTAGAGTTTATTTAGTTGTCTCACATGCTTTTCTCATTTTCTAACCTTAAAAGCACATGCTTTTGGTTTCATTTCTCAGGTATTCCTTTTGTATTTCCTACAGCTGCTTGACTAGAACAAAGCCAAACTCCAAAATAGCAGAATACCCTGAGCAAACACTCTGAGCTTAAAGCTCTGGCACGCAATATAAATGCAGTAGAGATTTTGCCCAATGTGATTATAATGCAGCAATAAGTCTTTTGGTGAATCTTCACTCCCTTTTGTATCTCTCACTTGTAGGACTATGAAGAAGCCTTCAAGAGGAGTTGTGAGAACCCAGCGTCGCAGGCGTTCCAAGTCTCCAATTCTTCATCCTCCAAAGTTTATCCATTGCAGCACAAAATCACATTCCACGTGCAGCCAGCTAGTGCACAAGAGCCAGATTGATGACCCGGACGACAGCAGTGGGTTTGGAATGCCAGTCCCGAAGGAAGCTTGTGTCCATGAACGATGTAGTGTTGTTGCTCCTGAGGGTGGCCAGAAGGGAGCTGATGTAGAGTCTTTGGAAGCTTCTGTTACAGAGTCAGTGTCAGAGAACAGAGAGAACTCTCCAGCTGCCATTTCTCTGGTATCCAAAACCAGCCTAAAGACTACGGAGCTTTCTGACTTCCAGTCCGTGTCCAAGCTGACCACGAATAACCCATGTGCATGTGCAGATAAAGCCTGTCAGTGTAAACGATGGCAAGATATGGAAGTGTACAAATTCTCTGGCTTGCAGAACACCCTCCCGTTGGCACCTGATAGAAGAAGAGTTTCTGAGGATCACTCTCAGTCTTTGCCATCAAGAACTCCCTCAAGTTCTCTACGCTCTTGCTCTGAGCAAGCCAGGGCCTTTGTGGATGACGTGACTATTGAAGATCTTTCAGGATACATGGAATATTACTTGTATATTCCAAAGAAAATGTCTCACATGGCAGAAATGATGTACACCTGACAGCAATGAGTGCTGAAAACAGAAGGGTTGGTGGCTTAAATCTGCCCTTTGCCACTCATGTGAGATGCAACCCACTCCCTGCTCACTGTGCTTGCAATAAAAACTTCTTTGCATCTTAGATAATGTTTGTTATTTAAGCTGGACAAACAGTTTAGGTGAAGCATTCTAGTAATGAAGTAAACACAGTGAACATGTTTAGAGGGTACCTGCCTATACTTAAATGACCTGACATGGGAAATTCTACTTGGTTTTCAAAGTCCTCCCTTTTCGGAGGAGAAACGTCTCTTAAATTGCTTGGCTATTAAGAGTTCTTATTGTGAGAAACCTGTTGTAATTCAGCTTCTTTGAAATCGCTTTGATCTCAGGTTGTTAACACTTACACTTGTGCCTCTGATTTTATTTTATAAAGGAGTGACCATCTCCTGTCCTTTTCTTGGTACTCTTACCACTCCAGGTAAATTCAGGAGACAGAGTTGTCTTTTCTTGGGTGGGAGGCATTGTTATTTCTTTGTGCTTGTATTTCTGATCAGTTGAACAGGCATCCTCCTGCCCCATCTCTGGTGATGTTGATGCAGTCAGATGCTCTTAGGTTAACATACCATTTACTTGCAGGGCTGTCTGGTGAGAAAAGAAACTTGAATGATTAAAGCAAGATTGTTTAAGGAGGTGATTCTGGTCTCTTTGGTGGTGGTTAGTGGAAGATGTAAAGCAAGCACAACTTTGTTGAATGTCCAGTAGGCTTAGAGACCTGTGTGCAGCAGGAGGAATACCCCACTGGCTTCAGGGAGTAACTTGTTAACCTAGTTAACCTTCAGTTAACCAAAGGAAAAATGAGGTGATGGACTCTGTTCAGTGTGGGTTTATGAAGGCTGAAACAGCATTTTCTTGCTTCGGTGGTCTTAATTCATGCACTCTGTTGTTTTTATTATTTTTTTCTTCAGTTTTGTTCAGCCTGCTGTATAACACGAAGTAGAACCCTTCAAGCGTTAAGGCAAGTAGACTTGAGTGAAGCGTTGTCAGCTGCACAGTAGGGAATCCTGAACACTGTGTTTTCCTCCTCCTTCCCTCCAGTCTTTTTACTAAACTGTTGTCACATTAGATGCCACGTGTAGCTTTGTATTATTCCTAAAAATCTGCTTCTTTGGGAGCAGCCAGCTTGTAATGCTTTGCGTGCATCAGCACAGTCTGCCTGTTACGCGAGTGTGTGTAGCAAAGGGCCAGCCCAGCAAATGGCACAGCTTGCTGAGGGAGAGATGAGTTGTGTTAAGCTTGCCTTTATTATTTGCAGGACCTGAACTTTTCTGACCTTTGAGGTCTGGAGAAGAACTGGAGACAAACATTTGCTTGTGAAATCTTTTGGTATTGCTCTTGGGTTTGTTTTGGTTTGGTTTTTTTTTTTGTCATTTCCGTGACAGTACCTCGTATCTTAGAACTAAGTGGCCATGCAAATTTATGTGTGTCAGCTACCCCTTGTAGAGTGTACTTGTGTCCCACATCTCCCTTCCATTTCCCTGCTCTTAAATAGCTGGATTTCTGCATTCTGAATTCAAAGCAATCACTTGGTGACTGTCAGCAGTATCGAGCTGCAAAGCACAAAATGACCTTACTTCTCAAAGAATTATTCTCCGCTGTCCCCAGACGCTCGCAGGCAGCAGCCACAGCACCACCACAGGGCTGAGAACGCCGTCGGAGACCACGCTACTTTCTCCCATTTCTTTCACTGGTCACCACAGACCTGTCCCTGCAGGATTTAGGATTCCGAGATCCCACGTTATGGAGAGAGGATTATAATCCAGGAGGTAATGTTAAAAAAAAAAAAAAACAAAACAACAAAAAACCCCAAAAAACAAAACCAAAAAAGAGAAGGAAGATGTGAAGTGGTGCAGGCGGGGGAGACGAGCAGTGCTGTACCACTAGAGGTCAGCCCCTGGCTGGGTGCAGCGGGCTCCCGCCTGCTCAGCCTGCGGGGCAGAACGTGCTTTTTTGTTGCCCAGATGAAGTAAGCCCAGCTCTGGGTGGTGCTGCCTTAGTGCGCACACGGTGTTGGTGCTTTCAGAAGCCAGCGTGGGTATGTTAGAGGTCATCGAAGGCTCTCTAAGTGACAACATCTGCATAAGTTACTAACATTTAAACGAGATGTGCTATCAGTTCACAACTGTGCTGTGTAATTAGGAAGAGTTGCTAGGTAAATAATTACGTGGTCCATCCTCGTAGGGCAGTTACAACATCTCTGGGCTGGTTAAGTGCTGTAACACCATGAAATAGAAGACCAAGGGTAGCTGTAACTGCTGCCTTAATTCTTTTCCTTCTGTTTCTACAAGGCATTTTAAGATGCTCTGGTCTACCCAGAAACCCCAAAATAAAAATCTCTAGTTTTGCTTTGAGAAAAGAGAAATTTCCAGCCCCTTAATCATGGCAGCAAGAACCTTTAAAGCATGACTGAATGATCTAAATACTTAGCTTTAAAAAAAGAAAACAAACGAGCCAACTTCAAAATCTGTTTGTTGGTTGATTTGGGTTTTTTTTTTGTTGTGGTTGGTCAGTGGGTTTTGTTTATTTGGGGTTTTTTTTGTTCCTTTTTCTTTTTTGTTGCCTTTTTTCCCCCCCTTTTTTTTTTTTAATGAAAATTTTTAAAAAAGCTTTAGAGGGCTGGTTCTGCTAAGCAACACTACCGAGTCAAGTTGGACTCACTTACCAAAGTGTCCCATCCTTCCTGGGGCTGATTAAAAGTGAGGCCTTTTGAATTTAGCTTTATATCAGGCAGTTGTTTCTTTGCACCTCTGCCTGCAGGTATTTTGCAGTTCATGTGCTGTATGTACATACTTAGCTTTCCTTGCAGTTATATATTGTTCAAGTTGTAAAGCTGTGTTATGTGAGTCTGAAACTCGCTGTTATCTGGAGGTGGCTTCACCCCAGAGCTTAGCAAGGGTCTGGGGAGCTCATCTTGATGGGCAGAGCACAGCCTTCTTGATAGCATGGCCTCACCCCACAGCTCTGGCAGCTTCTTAGCAGCTTGTAGTCACTGAGAGGAAGATCATCTCTTCATGGTCTTGCTGTGACAATGTCTTTAGGAGATGGGACAAGTGTGGCTGGAAGAGAGGGCTTGGATTAGCCTGTACCTGGTGTCTCATTCTTTGTCCTCTCTACTAGCTGTATTTGATGACACTGTTGCAAGCAAGGTGGGCTGTCACTGCTCTTAATGTGCCTGCAGCCGTCCCAAGGGCAGGGTGTCACCACAGATTATGCTGCCAGATGTTAAACAGCTGGAAATTTTGGTGAGTTTGTGTTGTTGAGGAGAGAGGGTTCCTACTAGTGAATTTTTTTTTCACAACCCTAATGCAGCTCTGGAAATTCACGTTAAAAGCAGCAGACCGCGAGGGGAGCTCAGCCGTACTTAGGTGAGCAGATGTAGTTTGAGTAACGGCTGCGATTTTACTCCTTGTTCTAACCACCCGGTGCCAGCCAACCCCCCTGAAGGCGCAGCGTGCTCCCCGCCCGGCTCTGCCCGGGGCTTCCCTCGGGGGCCCGGCGGAACCGAACGGTGGGGGCTCGGCTCTCCCCCGCCCTCTCCCTCCTCTCCCGGCGCGGCTCCCGGTGCGCCCCGGCGGGCGGTGGGGAGGAGGGAGCGACGCGGCCCCTTCCCAGGCTCTATTTTAAGCAGACATTTACTTTCCCAGCCTCTTCTCCGCCTGGATCCCTGCCCGGGGCGGGGGACGGCGGGGGGGGGTGGAGGCAGGGAGAACACTTACCTCAGAAATATCTATCTCAAAAAAGAAAAAAAAGTTAAATAGATTTTTTTTTTTTTCTGAAGGCGAGGCTGAATTA
>JAAGNO010025882.1:0-10402 GCA_033439905.1 Ceryle rudis
CACATACCTGGCAGCATCACTTGAGCCTCAGAAATATAAAAATAGTTGGCTTTACATGTGAAAATCTCCAACTATGACCTTAAAAACTCCGAAAATATTTTAAAATTTTTATTCTTTTTGGAATATCAGGCCCAGGCTACACTTAAGTTTCTGTGCCGAATGTCCCTACTGGCACTTCTAAAAGCCAATAGTCAGCGTTAGGTCACAGGTATATCTTAGACTGGCTGAGCCTGGACCACATTTTCTATGTGTCTTCCATAGCTTCCATAGAAGGTCACAAGGTATACTCCAGTGCACAGCAATGCTTGGTAGAGGTGACTGCATCATGCGCTTTCAGAAACTCAAAAACTATGCTTGAAGTCAGAGTTGAGGGGCAGAAGGTACACAGGGGAAATAACAATTGGAGAATGTAAATAGATGAGCAGGCTTGATGCTTATGTTGAAAGTTGTGAAATCCCTTTTTCTTGCTCTAATCTGCCTACAGTTCTGGGATTTAATCTCTTTGACACCTTGAGACAAGTCTCCTCGTGTTCCTAGGACCTTGTTGCTGCTTTTGGTTTCCTGTATTTCATTTAATACTTCTGATGTGCTGAATGCAAAGTTATGACAGAGCAGCCAAGAGATTGCCAATGTCAATGTTAAAAGTTGGGATGCTTTTGGTATGTGGACTTCTTTATTGTTTGGTTCTTTGGTTTTGTTTTGTTTCCCTAGATGGATTATTCTATGTGTAGTTATATACTATTTAAAAATCCTTTTAGTTTTTCTCTCATGCTGTGGAATATTAACAGTATTTTCTTTTTTTTTTTTTAAGAATGCTTAATTTTAAAAGTAGGACTGTATCCTTCATCCATTACTTTACCTTATCAGACATTGATAAGTTATTCAATGTTTTTGATGCCTTAAAATAAGGAATTTCATTTTCAGCCAACTGTAAGTGTTTGAAAGATGCTGTCTTCCTCCTCAGAGATAGTGGTGAATAACAAGAACAGGCTGTGTGTTTCATGGTAAAGTACAACCAGCTGCCATTATCAACAGGAACCTTAAGGCTGAATTTTCTTTTCATCAGGACACTGTTAAAGTATGTTGTGTCAGAACCTCATATGTTACCAGTGATCATAGAAAACCTGGGCAAAGGTTTAGAGCTCTGGATTTCCCTTTCTTTTAGAGTTCACATCAAACACATCCCTCCTAACAACAGTAATAAGCAACTGTGTATTATTCAGCATCCTGTTTCATGTACAGTCCAGATGTTTGAGTTCTAAGAAATAGACCACTCCTGGGCCTTTGGACTGTGTACTCTCTGTCTATTTACAGAAAGCAGTCTACACATGCATTGGTGCAGTTTCTTGTGTTTGCAACCTATATAGCCATAACCTTCTTTAGATGAGATTCTGTTGTACTGATAAAACTATTCCTGTGTAATTAACAGGGAATCTTGAATCTGCATTTGATTGTGTGTCCTTTCAGGATTCAACTATATGAGAGGTTGCCATTTATCCGTAGCCCATCATGACAGCTCTGCTATGTGAAGAACATAGACCCAACAAAATGCCAAGCAAAACCTGGCCTGAAACAGAGTTTCAGACTCTTACTGTGGAAGGGTAGTTTTGGGGGGAGACCCACTAAGCAGTAGCAGCAGTTACAACTGGTGAATTGTAAAGCATAGCCCCAGAGATACTCTCACTCTAGCCGAGATGGACTCAAATGCAAGCTGGACAAATAATAGAAAACAGCCCAGTAGAATCTGAACTGGCTGAAAATAAGAATTCAGCATCATTTTTTACTGCAGTCTGGTAGAGAGACCTGGCTGTTAGAACTGAGAGAAAGCCAACTCAGGATGCAGAGTTGCATGCATATATCTTCAAGTTCCTATACAAGCCCTGCTACTGAAATGACCAAACCGCTGTCTTGAGTATTTTACTCCTCTAAAGTTGTTTTCATTTTCCAGAAGAAAAGTAAGAGTAGGGTGTAGAGCCTTAAAGCACTTTGGCACTCTTCCTACTTTTGCATATAGTGCCCACTGCTTTCCTTGGGAGTTAGATGCCTGCAAGGAATTAATGTGGTTTAATCAAATTTATACAGGAGAACAAAGTGGAGGTAAGCTCAGATGCTTTTAGTCCCATTGTACCTTCAAGCATAAATAAATCTTTTATCTGACTATCTGTAGGGAGTGCACAGAAAAAAAGTAACAAGCAGTAATGAATCTATTTCATTTAAAAGTATAAGTAAACATATGCAGGAAATCATCTGCATTGGGTATTGCATTCTAGTTCCATTATGAGGGAATTTCTGAAGATAGCCTTTAAAAGTTACCTACAATTATGTTGCTATTCAGGTTTATATCAATCATATCTCTGTGAGTGAATGGCTATCTTTTTCTGATAAGAAAATTATTTATTATTGTGAGCAATTTAATTTTGTGGTTCCAGCTTGCTGACATATCTTAGTTTACAGTTTACCAAGAAATAGTTTTATGGCTTTGGGAATATGACATTATTGGCTGCTATTGAAACATATCCCTGAGTAGAACATTGGATACGAGGAATTTAAAGTCTTCACATAACTTTGCAATATGAGACGGACGGGAGCCATACCAGAATAGGAGAACCTGAAATCAGATACCTGAATGTAATGTGATAGATGATAAATGTATTTTAAACATCTGCAAGAAAGAAATAAAAAGGGGAAAAGAAAAAAAAAAAGGAAAAAAAAAAAGGGAAAAAAAAAATAAAAGCACAATTCTATATAGACAAAAGGTGCTACAAAAACAGAGATAAGAGGTACAACCAAACACCATCTTCCAGGTATTATTAAGGCAGTGATCCCATGCATTGTGGCTTTCATTATTTTTGATAAAATTAACTACATTTTTCTATTTATTGATGTTTCTCGGATTTCAAGGTGGCAAAAGTGAGAGGAAAAAAGAATTTTCACAATTTTCCAATTTTTTTTCCCCCTCTGTTTAATTTAGAGCAGTACAAATCAGAACTGAAGGAATAACTTGATAAGTGTTTGCTGTACCATAGGTCTGTTTAAAGTGCACTTCCAGATATTACTGGGTATGCATCATTTTGTTCTCCTCTCTTTACAGTCCCAATTTTGTTTAAAATCTGACAATACCGAGTATAAAACATACATAATTTGGCCTTTTATGCATATAGTTGACTTACCACAAGTTTTTTAAGGATTGTTGAAGATTTTCATTTAACTTCTAACAGAATTGCTCATTATTTTTATTATCTTGCAAGCCTTGCAACTTTTTTTTAAAAAAAAACGTAGTTTCTGAAATTGTGATTTGAGGAGGGAGCAGAAAACTGAATGGATGTTTTAGGAAACATGTTCCAGGCTCCTTAAACACAGAAAAACCTATACACAGAAAGAGAAAAAGAAACCAAAAAATGGAGTTTGTATAGAAAATAAATGAAATACTTCATAATTTCCTTTAAAGTGTTGCAGTTCAGGATGAGGCACAGAACTGATGAAGCAGGCCTACCTCAGTATGTTTTCAGTTTTTTATTGTGAGGTTTTATAATATTCACTGAGGGAAATACCTTGAATTAGACAAATACTTTTTTTTTTTTTTAATCTGTAAATTCTCTAAAGTAATTAGCACATTTTCAATGACTCAGTCAAAATCATACTCAGCTCTATTGTTATTCCATATCCTTAAAGGTTCTGACATAAAGGGTTGTTTGAAGCAAGTGATGCTATGGTCCAGATTTGGAGATACCTGTGGTAGAAAGCAGAAATCCTCTTGACTAGTTCATCACAACACTCCCCATAGTACAGGGGATCTCATTTTAAAAGCGATACTGGGATACTGAAGCTGTAAACTGGGGCTGTGATTCTTGACCTTTGGGTAATGCACACGAAGTCTCCTGAGTGCCGTCAGCTCTGCCTGCTCCCCCCGCAGCCACATTCCACTGCAACAGGCAGGACATACCGTTATTTATTAGCTCTCCTTTAACAGCAGGCAGCTGTGTTATTGTTAGCAGAGGTAGATCCCTAACTTTGCTTGTCTGTAACTAAGTGAAAGTCCTGTGACCAGCCTACAAGAAGAGCACTGCTCTGTGAAGTGACTTAGGTGAGTCTGGTTGATATTAGGTGTCAAGAAGTGATGATGGGAATTGCCAGGAGACAAGGTGGTATTTACGCTGTCGTATGGCTCATGACTGGACTTCAATTGCCAGTGAAGTTAGAGCTGAGATTCCTAAGGCTCTTCTGGGGTTAGTTTTCATCAAAAACTTCAAAAGCACATTAGATTGAGTTACATGGCTACCTCATTTTTAAATTACTCTTCAGACATCTGCCTTATTTCTTACATTACGTAAGAGTAATTAATGGGCTATAATTAAGATGTAAAATTCTTTGCAAAAAGGAGATGAGAACAGAGGAGTGTGGATCTTGAGGTCAATATCCTACAGGCAGTATTTAAAACTATGCATGATTTGATTTGCAGTATGGGAGTAAGCTATGATTTCTTCTTGAATACGAGGATGCCTTATTGCTGGTAGCAGCACCCAAACTGGATGAACTGTTCTGGGAGGGGGTCACAGATCAACTCAATTTTCTCATCAGCTTGTTGAGCTGTGTGTCTTCCTCATGACAGGTGTGCTGTCTGTGAATGATTTAGTGATTTAAAATATACATCAGTGTATTAACAGAGATTTAGGGGGAAAAAAAATCAACTCCCCACTTCCTATTCTTGACTGAACTGAGTCAACTTCCCTCACCAGTGCTATCAGTCAGTATTTAAGCACAGAAGGTTTGAGAACCTGGTGAGTTTTCAGGACTTTCTTTTGATTTTTGAAAATACATGACTAGTCGGCTTGAGGTGTTTTGCTTCTCAGGCAGGTAAACTGTTCCTAGCTCTCATTGGACTGGCTCTTTCTTGCACTTTCCCTACACCACTAGTCACTGCTGACTTAATCCAGTGTCGTGTATCTCAGGAGATGTTTAGGAGTGGAATTTGACTGAACACTAACAAATTTAGTGTTATTTAACAGACCCAGAATGCTGCTTCAGCTTTTCTAACTCTTTTCTTATAATAAAGAGAAGGAGAGGCACACATTTATGTTTGAAGAATGTTATGGTACTCATGTCACCTGACTGGGTATGGTGATCTAGGGGCTTCTGCATTTCCCTTTTTTCCTTTGCAGAGCCTGTTACAGTATGTGGCAGAGGGTTTAACAGATTCTTCCAATAACAGTAATATCAGAAATTTAAGTCAGAAGTAAGTAGCCTATGTTTGCTCTTTTTTTTAGCCAGATGATTGCCGATTTATTTTTTTTTATGTTGCTGAAATAACTGCACTATATCAATATTGGTCTTTATTTCTCACTTGGCATTTCTCTTTACACAGTGATTTATAAAGTTCCAGCTTTACTCAAGAGAAATTGATTAGGAAATTTTGAATGGTAGGAAAGAAGTAATAAAAATAAAAGAATTCTCATCATACACTTTGAAACTCACTGGGAATTGCATGAGAAGCATTTCAGTGAGATGAATACACAGGTGAAGACTGTCACCAGGCAATGCACTAAGCTGAGATACCTACTCTCAAGATTCCCTCATCTTTTGTGAGTTGAATAATAAAAATGGTAAGGTTTAGTCAAGCCCCAGGGCTACAATATTCCATACATTTGGCAGCCAGCTTAGGAAATCTATCTGCTGTGTGCACATTAAAAGTATAATAAAAATAGTTGGATGTAGAAAGAACATTTGTCCTTGACATTGTTTTGGAGGTGATGGTTATGAGCCTGCAAAGGCACTTTCTCATGAGATTCGCAATGGAGATACGTGATGAAGGCCTTTTGCTGTGATGAATGCTTAGTACAGCTCCTAGTATCTCACCTCTGTTATCAGTTCCCCCACATTGTGCTTTCATGAAGCATGTAGTCTTCTGGCTCCTTGTGCAGCTCCTCCCTGCTGTTGCTGTGCAGTGTTGCACAGGTGAGACTGGATCCAGGTAGAAGCCAGCAAGGCTTAGTACTGTTGCTGGTGGGTGCCTGTGCTCAGCACCGGGAGCAGAGTTCGTGTTCCCAGGCACTGAAGGTCTTTCAAAAGATGCAGGTACCTAGAGCAGGGGTTGACAACAACCGGCCAGTTGAGGAGGTAAAAGGGAGAAAGATCTTTTTCTGTTGATTATTAGTGAGATATTTTTGATTCTGAGCTGGTTACTAGGACTAATGTTTAATAGTAAATAAAGTAAGTTAACAATACAGAAGAACTAAAGAAAGATTTGATTTCTATGACTGAGAATAATTTGATCTTATTTTATCTAATCTTCAGTGAATAATTCTATATTTGTGCTTTTGCCTCTAGTTTGTCTAGTTCCTTGACATTTATTAACAATAGACCAGGGTTTCATGTCCAGTTGTGAAATAGTCCTTTTAGGAAATCTCAGTATTAGACACAGATCAAAGTGTTGCAGTTCTTGTATGTAAAAAGTGTTGTCTTTTTTTCTACATACAAACAACACTGGATGTCTGTCTTTATGCATATTAAATGGTCTCGTAGAGAAAGCAATTCAAACCCTGGGAAATCTGAAAAGGTCAGATTCTGATATCTACAGCTACTGATTGAGGCTTCTTCTGTGGGGACTCCCAACACCAGTGAGTGTACTGACAAGTTAAGTGATTATTATCTGATATAATGAACGGTGGTCCATCTGAAGGTGAAAAGTTGTATTTTAATTGAACAAAACAGACAGTATAGACAGACAAGCCCATGTTATTAGGACTGGAGGATATGGACTAGTATGGACAAACCACAGGATGAAGGGTACAATGGAATTCAGCACCCTGAAAGTTTCATGGTAGCTCAGGCTAAAGGTGCAGAGCTAATTGATGGCAGAGTTGAACGCACATATCATATGGTAGCAGAAGGGTAAATAAATGATGCATAATCACCCAAATAATTCTGAATACACAATCAATGTTTTCTCGAATGCTGGATGAATTTTCCCTATGGAGGACATGGTATATCTTACTATACCAATTTTAGGAGAGAGCTCTTCCAGTTCACTGGGAAACTGCTGACTTTAATGTGGTTGAGAGTGTAACACTGGAACAGTTTTAAAAGTACCTTAGTGACACTAAAAATCAGAGCCACATCAATATATCACAAGTTACTTTTGGAGGGATCTTTGGAAGTTATGTGACTTAGTTCCTGCCCACTCCATCCTAAAAAACTTAATTTGTCTGTCTTTACTGTCATGAATAATCCTGAACATTTGCCATAGGACATTTAAATACATGCTGAACTCCAGAAGGACCTTAATCTTTCATCACAATGAAGCACTTGATCCAAGGTTGCTCAGGTACTTCTGTAATGAAAATGCAGTGACTACATTTGGTCGGAATTAGTAAGAAGCATGTGAAGATTTGAAGAAATAGCTATCACACTTCTCTGTCAAATTCACTCCTGATTTTGCTTTGGAAGGTTTGCATCCTCTGTGATTCTGGGACACAACAAGCAGCAGGGGTCCTTGTGCCTGTTTTTACTTTAACCATGGCACCAGGGGTTGCAGAAGAAATAATGACAGAATTGAGATACCCACACTGATCCACGGCTTTCTTACTGGGCAAATACAGGCAGAAATATTCTTCTCTAACCTTCACCCACTCTCTAACCTTCACCCATCTTCTGAACAAAGGGATTTTCATGGTCTAGTCAGGACTAGTTCATATAATTGCATGACTGCAGCAAGTCTAGAGTGTTGCTTTCAATACTGCTCATGGTTTTCAGTTTTCTTGCAGATATTCCAGATGGCAAATGATTTCACAGGTTAAATTTCTTTATACAACACTATCTGTCCTACATTTGTATTATTAGACTGTTACAGCATCTCAAAAGAATAGATAATCCCTGCTCAGTCTGACTGTCTTTAAAAAAAGATGCTGACCTCTAAGCCAACACAAATAGATCATTTATGGAAATAAATAAATTACAATTGGAGTCAGACTTATCCCAAATTCTTCTGTGAGTGAAGAGTTGGACATAATTGAGAGATCAAGAGTCATGAGGTTAATGAGGTCATACTACCAGGGTCGGGGCTGTTTACAATAACATGAAAGACTCGCCTCTGATATTAACTGGCATGTTCATTTAGCAGCAAATACCAACCTGGCACCAATCTGTTCAGAAACCTGAAACCATCTTCCATGAGCCCTCATCTTGCTGCATGACACCATCAGAAGACATGTGAAAGAACTTAGATTATCTCTCTTCGTGTTTTTTTGTAAACATGTTTGTTAAAGAAAAAGATTCACTTAATGGTGTTTCACCTTTTTAAAATGATAAAAGTATTGTCAAAATTGCAGCAAAATGTTTGATAATTCTTATTAACTTTCCACTTAGCTGTCAATCAGCTCTATTTGAACTATGTAAAATACCATATTTTACATTGCACATTAGAAAGAACTCTTACAATCAATAGGTCTTATCTGAAAAATGGGAATGATGTGCCTCCTGCCTCTGAATATTTTATAAGAACTGACCAGTTACCAGTATAGATACCTGCCAGGAATATTCTTTTATTGATGATGTTCTCAGGAAAGTGTGTGATAACAAACCTCAGATAATAAAAATGAAGTATTTTGGCTTATTACAAGACAGTTTCTGCCCTGTGCATTGAATGAGGATAGGTTTCTGTGTAAGATTGACAGAGTTCTTGGGTTGAGACAGATGTCTTGGGCAGCGGCAGGGCAGAGGGGTGCAGAGCAGCAGAAGCATAGGTTCTTTTAGTTTTGTAAAGTAGTACTCCTAATACTGTGCTTGACTATGCAACTTCAACAAAGGCAGCTTTTTTTGCATGCTGTAAGCCATATTTTGAAGTTTACTAGAAGATTATATCAGAAGTTATATCACAATTAAATGTTTCTTGGTTTCAACAAAATTCTGAAATTGATCAGGTATTTTCCAAATTATATCTTTTGCTGTCATATGAGAAAGACTCTGCTCTTCAACCCCAAAGCCCAAAGATTTTGTAAAGAAAAAATTAAAATAGTTTGTAAAAATTCAAGCCCCTTCCCTTTCAGAGCTTCTAAAAGAAAAATATTGCATTTCATATTTCAGTCTTTTGTTTCAGAATTTACTATATATAATATTAAATGTACCTCACACTACAAACCTTAATTCTACAGTGAAACAAAAAACAAACTTTTTTTTTTAATTGTAATTAGTTCTGCTTCCCCCATTTTTTAATAGTGGAAGAAAAGCAGAAGAAGTTTTTTTCCCTACATCTAAAGAGAGAAATCGGTTACAGATCCCTGTATCTCCCAATGTCTCTCCCAAGTGTGCTTTGTGAGCACTGCCAGCTGCTAACTAAGTTACTGCTATGCTTGTCAGACTCGCTGCCCTTCCCTTGACTGTCATTGCCACAATGACCAGATTATGTCTTGCCAAAATAAAACCAACGTCAGTTGCAGTACCTTCAGTCAGCAGCTGTCAGGCCCTTTGAGACCTCAGCAGTTCTGGAGTCTTCCAGAAAATCTGGAAATAACCTATTAATATACTTCTATAATGACATGTAGTAGAAGTTCCTTTCCACACACATCTCTGGCCTTTGTCTTTTTCATCTTTACATACAGCTGTGTGAGGTAAAATGTTTGTTGCCATAGAATTAGGCTGCTTAGTAGACTAAGACCAATTTTGCCTTTTCCCCATCTCACTGGCTGTGCAGAATGGTTTTTCACCGGACCTGAATAAATCTTGGAGTAATTTAAACTTAATAGCACAGTGTGTATTAGTGCTTTAATAGTGAATTTAGATTTTACAAAGTGCTTTATGTTCATTTTTTAATTGTTTTATTTCACCTCACTGGCTCCCTCTTTGTTGTTCACTGGCATTTCTATTTGATACAGTGTTTGTCTGGGCTACTCTGCAGTAGTTCTTTGAATAAAGATGATAGCCTAAAAAGTTTATAAACAGAATCAGCATCAAGGATGAGGGGGTTTGTTGGTTGAGGTTTTTTTTGCTTGTTTGTTTGCTTGCTTGCTTTTCGTTTGTCTGTTTGTTTTTGGTGTTTTGTGTTGGCTTTGTTTGTTTGGTTTTGGTTTTGCTTTTGTTTTTTTATGTTTGTTTAAATAGATCCTTGGCCTTAACATTTCTAATCAAATACTTCAAACTAGATTGCAAATATTGAGCATCAGCACACTTCTTCATTGCATTTTCCTCCAAAAGAAAGCTGGTACTAAACTCTTGCAAATACACAAAGTGTTTTAAAAAAAGAAACACCATACACAATGTGATGTGGTGAAACACTATCTTAATGGCACCTTGACCCAAACTTTTCAGCTCTGTTCCATGATCATTTAACTAATGTGAGAGTCCTGGAGAACTGCTGCCACATTTGATTAAAATAAGTACCACATCCTTCAGGGAGATCTTTCCTATTCCT
>JAAGNO010025882.1:17532-46316 GCA_033439905.1 Ceryle rudis
TCCCAAGCTCTTGCTGACACCTGCTGGCTTCTCGCTCACACAGAGTTTAGGGTGTCAGGGGAATTTTGGATTAGGGATGTACTAGCCCTGTTGTTGTCTGTTCTGTGTTCAACAAAGTTGGTTGTTGAACATTTAGTGGAGGTTAATATCTTTGGAACAGGTATTTATTGGGCTAAACCTACACTACTTCATGTACATAGTTCAAGAGTACAGGGTATCTCACCTCAGCACCTGGGAAGACCATAAATAAGGATCATCCCTTAAGTGCTTCAGCATTTCTTCTAGGTTCTTCTTAAAGAGGTACAGATCATGGTGGTGGTGAGGAAGCAGAGATCCACACCCTCAACACCAGATGGGATCTTGGCTCACTGCAGAGGGATGCATCCTGTGACCCACCCAAGGAGGCAAAATCTTCAACAGGGCAGAAGCTGGACAGTTTAAATTGGTTCATCATTTGTTTCAAAATGAAACAGTAGTTCTGGCAATTTGGTATAATTTATGTCAGGTAATTATGAACCATTAATTGTTAGAGACACCTTAGAGTTTCTGATTTGACAGAGGCGCTCAGCATGACACTGGGGTCAAGTAGATATTCAGCTTGATAAAATTCAGTATTTATTTTCTAGCAAGCCCATGTTACGCAAAGACCTAGTTCTCTGTTGCCTTGCCTGAAACGCACTCACTTATTTAGTGTGCTAAATCACATGTGAAATGCAAATAACTTTACACTTCTCTAAATGACAGTACAGCCCGGGTAGTAGGAGACATGGTCCAAAACGTTGAGCATGAAGTTACATGTCCTTATCTGCATGTGAGTATCCTGTAACCTGTATTAAAGCAAGAGTGTTTCTTTTCTTTACTTTTGTGGAAACTGCCTTTTGAGGCAGTTTCAAGCCTCAAAAATTGTGATATGAAGGGCAAACCAGTTACAGTTACTTGCTGGAGTTAGACAAATGAAGTATCCAGTGAAACAGTGCTGCTCCTCACAAACCCTGCTGCACTGTGTGAGATGCTGTTTTGGGAGTGAATAGTGACTAGACTTGCAGGGCTGGTCCCTAGTTTCATTATTCTTGTGCTGTGGTAGCACCTGCAGTGTCAAAGTGAAAGGGAAAGGCTTTTCAGTGTGCTGAGGAATAGCAGAAGGAAAGAAGAGCTGCCATCTTGTGTGGAGAACTGAGACTGCACTAAAGGAGGCCAAAATTAGAAGACATTAAAAATCATATTATACCTTTGAAAACTCCTTTAGTAAAGATAATTTCAGTTGTATTGATTAATTCCATACTGTATTTTTTTTTTTTTTAACTAATACAAATGAATCACTTTGTCCATAAGCTCTGTTTTTCTGGCCTCAGCAGTATTTGCAAACTCATTGAGTGGATGCCAGGGCAATGGGAGCAGTGACCATTCTTTGTCTGCACCTTAGCAAAGCTGACTGGCAGGACATCTTGCAGACAGGAATGCCAGCCCTGTACATAGAAAATTGTGTAATTTTGTATACAAAATAATATAATTACAAACTTATGATGTGTTACATGGTGTTGATGAATCGGATGGTAGCAGGCGTCTTTCTTGTGGTAGAAGAGAACCTACCACCCTCTTGGAAGGTTCTTAATTGCTTTTTTATTTTCTCGCTGGATGTAGATGCTTAGCACAACCAAGCAAAGAAGTGTCCTTGCCAAAACTGGAAGCAGAGAGATCATTTCCCAGTTTCTGTTTTCTCATTCTTTCCTAACTCCTAAAAGTAAGATTGAATATGGAAGTAGCAGACTATAAGTAGACCTCAGATGGAGAATGCTGCTTGCAAATACCTCACTTGCTCTTCCTCTGGTTGCCCTGGACAGGGAAAGTGGGATGTTCTGTTTCTGGAGTCTTGCTATGGTCAGGCTGGTACTATCCATCATTGTGTCATCAGCAAAGTAATTGATCCTATGTTCACCAGCAATGGCTGTGTTCCCCGCCTCCACCAGCGAACAAATGTAGAGTGAGATGTAGAGTGACACATAAAGAGGCTATCCTAGATGTGTTGTTGAAACTTTATTGCATTGTACAGGTCTCAGATGAGAGATGATCATCAGCGTTGCTGTTGATGAGCAAGAGAAAGTATTCCGCTTTTGTTTAGTCAAGGATCTTCCCCTACTATATTACAGAGAAATGAAGCTAGAGTTTTCTGCAGCCACTGAGGCAGCAGCAAGAAATATAGCAACATCCTTACTTCAGCTTCTGCCTTTTGAGAGTTACCAGTGGTAACCAAACTCAAGGACTTGAAGACCTTGTGATAAAACTAAGTGTATGCAAAACCTAGGCAGAAGAAAACAATTCCTCATGACTGTATGAGGATATGGTAATGGACACTCTGATCATGGTACGTGGAGAGACAGAAGATAGTAAGACTACTAAAAAAGCTGGGTTCTTAACCCAGAAATCTTCATGTTGGAAGAAAGGTGGGCTTTGTGTCTGAGGTACTGTTGTGAAAAAATCCCTTTTGATATTTGAGAGTAAGCCCACTGGCTTTATTGTGACCCCAAAGAAGCTCAGAATCCAGAGGGCACAACCCTACAGCTACTCTTACTTTTGGTCTCCTACTAGGAGACTAAAAGCATGTATCCTGACCTACTTCTGCTTGTCAAGCACCCAAAGGATACTGAAAGGTTTAGTTTATTCTGTCAAGCTTACTTTCCTCTAAATATCTTTGTCAGTATTAGTTCTGTTCCCATTTAGAATCAGACCCTGCAAGCTTCCTGGAGAAGAGTTTATCTGATTTCTGCTACATCTTATTAGCAGTAAAATTAACAGAGACAGGGTACCCTTGAGGTCTGTGAGCATCAGAAAAGTAACAGAAAAACCACAAAAACTTTATTCCTGTAGATAAGCTACACAGGGAGATCCTGAGAGAGCAGGTCATCTTCTTCACAGTGACAAACATACGGAAAGTCTACAGAGCTTTAGCAGTTACCTAAGAGCAGATGTTAGTACATGGGCTGGTAGATGCTGGAGTTTGAAAAACTGTATTGACAAGGGTTATCTCTGTGGGATTGCTGCTAAGGAGATTGAGAGAGAAGCCTTCTTAGTTTAATCACTGGTTAAATCCAAACCTAAAAAGTTGGGCTTCTAAATCAGCCACCTCTTGTAAAATCTAATTGTGTTTTTTTAATATAGAGTTTAAGCACAATACTTATGTGCTTACCCAACTGGCTGTTTCAAGTTAACACTTCATGTTAATGCAACTAAATAAACAGTATACTCCTTCATTCTTGGGCTTGTGAAAACAATTCAAACTGCTCTTCAAGTGTTAATGGGATGAAAACCCAGCTGAGCTAGGAACTTAAGGTGTCTCAGCACCAAACTTGCTTTTTTCTTGTTGGCGTTGGCCTTTCTGAAGGTGTTACACTGAATAATTAGGGGCATGCGAGAACTTAGTCATCTCACAATGACATGTTTGTTTCTTCAAAGACCACTGAGAAAGACAAGAGAGAAGCCACTGACAATGTATTTTTGATCTTACTTTCACCAGTGACGGTTTGGCTTTTCTGCCATTCCTTTCTAGTAACAAGCAGAAGAGAGACTCTAACTTCCTACCTCTGCCTTTTCCTGTAATCCTCTTGAGACCCAGCACTGTTTCACTCCAAATAACTATCCTCAATAAACCCTACAAGGATTAATGAGAACAGCAGATGTCATCTCCCTCTCTCCTGTAAAGCATTCAAACCTTCTGTAAGACACAGCTGTCCCAATGTCACCCTTCACATCTCACTGGTAACTATGAAATGGTATCGACGCACCTTTTGTTGGAGATAGCTGCTTATCTATACTCTAAGTTCAGACTGAGATTACAATATTTAAGAACACTTAGCCATTTTGTGATTGTCTAACGGTGTCTCTCATTTCACACTATGAAATTGTCCCTATTTATACTTGAAATTCTTACTAGTCTTTTTGTACACAGGCATGCACCTGGAATTTCATCCTGGTCCCTGTACTGTTCCTTCTGTCCCTCTAATGCCAGTGATCACCAGTTCTTGTGTGCTATTCTGATCTCGCTCTGGTGTTGTTTTCCAACATGTGTCATTGACAAGTCTTACAAGCATGATACTTTTTATGAAAAAATATTTAATGAAGCTCCTAAACCAAGGGATTTCACTGTAGCAGGTTTTTTTCTCCCACCCAGACACTTCACTTTTCAACACTAACCACAGTTGTTTTCAGCCTTTCATAATTCTTTTATTGCTTCTGGTTTTTATTGTTATCTGTTAATGTCTTGTACAGTAGTCTATCATATTCATTGAAGTCCAGACAGATCAGATTGCCAAGAAAACCAGCACAGAAAGAGATGGGTTCAATTTGGCACCTTCTGTTAACACCTCTTACTGGGCTTCTCTATTTCTTTTACTATTCAGCCTATCAAATGTTTTTTTGGTGTAAGAGAACACATTCAGACACAAATACAGGGGAAGAGAAATGATCTCTCTTGTTGTCTGTACTGTTTTCTCCTTTTTAAACATATTTAATAGATTTACTCTTCTGTGTCATCAGTTGATAAATATATTAAAAATCCTTGCTAGACTGTGATTCCCACTCCTTGTTCCCACTCCTTCAGTGTTATGTAACTCAAGCTCACGTCTCAGTTTCCTAATTTGAACATAAAGTCTATATTACCCTGAGTGTGGGTGTTAAAGAACTATTTCAGGATAGCACTAAAAGTAGTATCTACTGTGTCATTAGGAAGTTTTCATTACCATGCTCAGTCTGACCTGTTCTTAAAACCATAGAGAAGCTCTCAGCACACAAGCAAACACAAACCTGAATTACATCTGTGTATTATCCTATTTACCATTATGCTAATGCTTATACACATGACTCAAGGAACACCCTAATTGCAATCCTGACCACGTACCAGAAACTTCCACGCTTTTAAATGTGAAGTATGTGTAATCAGGTTTCAGCTATTTAAATTCAATTCTAGAAGCAGATGTAGCCAGTCTGTTTTAGTTTATAGAAGGCCATTACCCAGTCAAGATAACTTCATGTGCATGTCTCAAAGACAATAAAGGAAATTTACTTGGATTCACCTAAATGTTTGTCTCTTTTCATGAAGTTCCCTCCATGGATCAGAGCAGCTTGGACAGCAGGAGCAACCTACGGTTATAAACACTATGCTGAACTTCAGGTAACCTGTGAGAAATTTTCAATTGCTTTGTTTTCATATTATATGCTATTTGGAAAAACAAAGGAGTTAGGGTAAAAAAACAGCAAAGTTTTCTGTACTGCAGAAACCACTATGAACAGAAATGCATACGAACAGGAAATCTTATGAAAACATGACTGAGTAAAAGTTACTATATACTAGTTAAAGTAGCAAACATTAAAATTAATACTCAGAGAAGGTAGCAGGATCTAGCAGTAACTATAAGATTGCTAGTACAGTGACAGTATCTGGGGTTCTAATGTTTTTTTGCCAAAACTTTCAAAGTGATGGTTGTTGCAATTTACATCCTTCCCTTGCAATTTTGATATTTTTCCCATAATATGTTTTAAAAAGCACTTGTTTTTTTTAAAACTGTTTGCTGTGAAAATGGACAGGTAGCTTAGCAGGACAATTTTACCACTGTTAAAAATCACCCAAGTTCCTGACCACAGAGAAATGACAGTTTGTGGAGTTCACTTCCCTGAGATAAAATCTGCATATGCATATCAAAGTATCAAGTGATTAAATACAGAAACACTATGCTGTATCTTGGAGTACATCAAGATATTCCTTAGGCAATTTGGTGAGAAATGTAGTAAGAATAAACCTTACATTAATGATCAAATGAGAAAGTTCCCTTGTGGTGAGGTGGGAATTCTGTTTTCAGGTATGTTTAAGATGAGCTGTATGGGCTTTTCAGCATGCATTAAGGCCACTGAATTATGCTAGTTTTGTTTTCAAAGGACCTGAGCATTTAAGATATGTTTGACCAGCCCAGCTGGTAGATACACACTACTTAGAAGTGCACTCTTCATTTACTCCCTAATATGCTCTACTACAATGGAGCAAATTGCTGTGTGATTCCTTACACCAGGGAAGCATAAACAAGTATTGAGCTTTTTGGGGTAGAGGCAGTGATGTCAAATCACTAAACTGATGATGAAACCTCCTTGTACTTCTGTTTGTTTAAAGTTTGGTTTTATACACACAGGTTAGACTGATGTTGGATAGGGATCTCTGGAAAGGCTTACCACACTTTCTTCAAAATGATTAATGAGACCTTTGTGAGCTCAACACTTCTGTGGAGTTAATCAAGATTATTCATTCCTACCCCAGGTCATATTATCTAACTCCTACCAAGCCTGGGATTTGAATGTATGTCCTTGTTTGGCAGCAAAAGTTCTGTTCTTAGGCTACAGAGCTGTCTCTTTGTAAGCACAGTTTTGAAAATTTATATGCAGTGGACCGTGTTTCCCATGAAATTTAAAAAAATATGCAATCCTAATTTATTGCATTCAGTGATTAAACAAATAAATTCTTCCTTACGTATTCAAATTGCCATCCATCAGCTCTTTCAAGACTGAATCTAGTACCCTACATAGCTGGAGAAAAGTCTTTCCTTAATTATCACACACGGTGTTGTTACTGCCTCTACACTGCTGGCTGCAAAAATAATTATTTGCATTTCTTTGTTTTAACTTATTGTTAATGTGAATGTGCTTGCTTCAGCCTCATGAGCATAACCCATACTGCCATCATGTACAGAGCTCTGTAAACTCCTCAAACCTGTATGAAGAAGATAACAACCCTATGAGTGGAGCATTTATCTCATTTTGTGGGAGAAGCAGAGGCCATACTTGGCAGGTGGACTAAGGAATGTTTCCTTTCAAACTTGAAGCTGCTGTGCAAACTACTCTGGGGTGCTGGACAATTTAGATCATAGAACCATAGAATCATAGAATGGTTTGTGTTGGAAGGGACCTTTAAAGAGTATCTAGTCCAAGCCCTCTACATGGACAGAGACATCTTTCACTAGACTGCTAAAAGCTCTGTCCAGCTTGAACTTTAGCACTTCCAATGATAGAGCGTCCACAGCTTCTCTGGGCAACCTCTTTCCAGTGTCTCATCACCCTCATTGTAAAAATTTCTTCCTTATAACCAATGTAAATCCACCTTCTTTAGGTTTAAAACCATTGTTCCTTGTCCTGTCACTACAGGCTCTAGTAAAAAGTTTTTAGCTTTCTTACAAGCTTCCTTTAAGGTCTCCCTCAAATCATTCTCTTCTTCAGGCCAAAAAACTCCAACTCTCTAAGCCTTTCTTTATGGGAGAAGTGCTCCCACTTTTTGACCATTTTTGTGACCCTCCTCTAGACCCACTCTGACAGGTCTATTTTTCTTGCACCAGAGACCCCATAAGTGGCTGTAGTGCTCCAGGTGGTTTCTCACAAAAGCAGAGAGGAGAGGGAGAATCATCTGCTTTGACCAGCTGGTCATGCTTCTTTTGATGCAGCCTCAGGCTACGTTTGGCTTTCTGGGCTGCAAGTGCACACTGCCAGCTCATACCAAATTTTTCATCCACCACTATTCCCAAGAACTTTCCCACAGGCTGGCTGCAAATCCATTCATCCACTGGTCTTTATTGATACTGGGGATTGCCCTGACTCAGGTACAAGACCTTGGACTTAAAAACTCCCATTATTATCCACTTCTTACAACTTTGTTAACTGTATTGTATTTTGTGGCCCCCAACTAGGTGTTTACAATAAACATCTTTCCTGCCTGCAGACATTAACTGCCTTGATCCTAGAAAACTGATTTGAAATTCTTTGTTTTGGTAGCCTTTTGTAATTTTTTTTTAGTTGAAAGTTTGTACACATTGCTAGTAATAAATGTATCAGCCCTGCTCCAGCCATTTTCCCAACCAGAGACATCAAAATCCTTGTATTTAATAAGCAGAGATCTTGAACCGTTTGTTTAACTGGTCTACTTTGAATTTGACATAGCTGAAGTTGGAATATATTTTGTTCTTCTAATTAATTATGAAATACTTGCAAAATGCTCAGTGAACAACAACATTACGTTTCACTACTGTTACAAGTTGCTGTATTATTCTTCTGAGTTAGAGACTGTTTTACTATACTTTTTCAAACTCTTCCCTGTAGTTGAGCCTTTTTTTGCTGGTTGGGCTTTACAGGTATGTTGCTGCAGGTTGAGTAACATCTGCTCTTTCAGAAATCACTTGAAACTACAGTAGAGTGGGGTGTGCCCAGAATAAGGAGAACAAAATTTCATGCTGCTTTAAGTTTAGAGCTCAGTGTCTACTGCTACTGTCAGTAGACTTGACTGTCTAGAAAGCTTTACAACGTGGCACATTTTGTACAGGTTTTCCTAGAACCCTACTTATTTATATTTCTTTTTAATACTTACCTCCATTTCTGGCTGTGTTTTGTTTGATAAAAAGCTAACTGTAAGATAACTAATCTCTTTAATGACAGTATGGAAATGTTAACGTTCTTAATTATGAGGACTACAAAACAATGAAAGATATTTTGAAGTTATGGTCCACAGAAGCACTCCATAAGCTGGAAGAAAAATGAGATAGTAATTTGTATTTAAGAGCTGCATTTGTTTTTATTTTTTTCCCCGTGACAAGAAAGAGTAGGATGGTACAAGCAGCTCAGTGCTGCTCCTTGCTCAAAAATAGCGAACAAAAATATGGAGTTGCATAAGAAAAATGTTTGGGACAGAAGGTGCCGATCTTTCAAGAGGAACACCATTTAAGACATGTAGGTTATTAAAAGAAAAAAAGAAAAAAAGCAAGGCAGGAGTCTTGGCTTGCCAATACACTTTTCTGGGATTGCCAGATGGCTGGAATTGGACAAGTGTCTCTGGGCTGCTAAGAGGATGGCACATGTGGGAGCTTCTGGAAGAAGAAACATTTCTCAAGGCCTGGGCAATGGAAATTTTTTTGACATAGACTGATAAGTTTAATTTGAAGGATACACTAAAAGCAGGATTTGAAAAGAAACTCTTCCTTACTTCTTTCCTCAAATCCATATGAGAAATGAAGTGAAAATCTTTGAGGCTAGGATTTGGTGCCATATAAAATACATGTCTATCTGCCTTACACCTTTGCTTCCCAGGTTGGAAGCCCATGGTTCTCCTGCTTTTACACTGGGGTGAAGGCTCTGGTATTTTTGTATTTGAATTCTGTTCATCCAGAAGATCAAGATTACTCTTGCTAATGTTTTCTTGTACGAGCTTTTATTGGTTTGAGAGAATGAGGAGTCACTTTAAGTGAAGTGCAGTTTACTCTTACCACAACATAAAATGACAGAGTGGGGTTTTTTTAAGTCTAGAATTATAAATGAGTACCTGAGTGCCTACCTGACTGGAGCCTTTCACTTCTGTGGGCTGGATGCCAGTTTATTACACACTGAATTCTGTTGCTTACTCTGCATCTTTATAGCTAAACAAAGAGTTATTTTCCTGTCGCAGCTGATGCATATGAACTAGTTTAATATACTCAGAAAACATAAACTAAAGTAGCGATATTAAGTGTCTTACTTTAATGTCTTTGCTAAGAATCTACTATCTGGTTGTCATCTTTTTCCCCATTCCTGCTTTCATTTCCTCCCAGTCTTACTATCGTATTAGAGGAGTAAACAGCTGAACAGACAGATCATGGTATTCTGATGCATTGCTATGGAAAACCTGAAATCTGTCGCGTGGGGATGTGAACTGGAATAGATTTTAGGTTTCCATTCATTTTCTTGAGAATGAGAAAAAAAAAAAAAAAAAAGAAAAGAAAAATCAGGAGATTTGGGGCAGTAAGGGGAAAAAGACTTTAAATAATATTCTTGACATTTTGAAATAATGAGCAGTGGCATTACTGTCAAAAAGCTTATAAACTAGTCTTATGTGGAGTAGAAAGGCCAGCACCCTCTTGGGCAGGCTACTTTGTACTATGTCAGTTTTGGGGATTAAGATGCATTTTGATAGGCTTATATTTCCTAACAAGTCTATGACCATCAGTGTCCCCTGTGGCTCTCCCAGTGCACACTCAGACCACCTGTGAGGGAGAGGAAGCTCACCTTTCTGCTTGTAAGCCAGATCCAGCACTTGCAGCTAGCAACATTACTTTCCTTGGGCTGTTATCTACTTATATCATTTACCGTATGAAGTAATGTGAATTGTAAGACAAGTGGTGAGTAGGGGTGGAATCAAGGCTAGTCTGGAGCTCTTGGCAATGCAGAGAAACAAAATCGCCTCTTTCAGTCCTCTCTGCTCCTTTGCTCCAACATTCAAAGCAGTCTTTTCTATGCTGTGAGATGCCCCTGCCTTCTGTGATTTCTCATATAACTTTCAACAGCTTTTGAATACTACCACTATGGAGGAATTACATCTTTTTTTGGGCTCAAACTATTCTGGCAATTTCAGTGTACTGTCAGAGTCAGCCAGGCTGTCTCCCTTCCTAGCAGGCTGCCTGTGCAAATGCTGGCGGGAGTCTAGTCAGCACCCAGCCTTGCAAGGACAGAAGGCTGTGTCACAACAAAGTACTTCTCATCATTTGTAGGAGAGCTGTATAGAGACAGGAACCAATCTGACAGGGGAGAGACAGACATCTGTAAAGTGAGAAGATAGCCGATCTGTGACAGAGGCTGATGTGTCTGTATGAAACTATAAACTCTGTTGGGGATTAAATTCTGAATTTTCAAAGTTAGTCTCTGAAGAGCCTTCAGTGATGTTTGGCAGGTGACAGCCCTGACCTGGAAAGGAGCCTGCCATCTCAGTGTGGGGAAGGTGCTGTGTGCTCCATGGATAGTGGACTGTTGGGGCTGTGCTCCCCAGGGGTGTCTGGAAACAGGCTTCATGGCGCTGAGGCTTGTTTGACTGACGCTGTGAACTCAGGCCCTGGTACACAGTGCTGTGTTACTCCTGAGCACCTGATACTGGAGGGAGGGTTAACCAAGGTAGGAAACACTGCAAAGGATGGGGTTCTGTGGTGGCCTTGGAAGAGACACTGGTTTAGGAAAGCCTTTCCCCCTGCCTCTTTGCTCCCATCATCAGTCATGACTGCCATTCCATGTTACAATTCTCTCTTCCCTCATCTGTGCTGGTAAAATTACCACTGGACAAACTGTAAACCTGACCTCTATACAAGGATGTTTCCTTTCTGAATTTTTCTGGTTAGCTTTTCCACTGTCTTGCCAAATGCACTCACAGGCTATTTGTACAAGCTTACTTATTAAAGATCTGATTTATGTTATTTTCATCCTCACTTCACCCCTGGCTGTTAGTTCTGCACCTGCCTGAACTTCCTGCTCCTCCAGTTTTGCCTGCTATAAAACCCATTTCATTACCAATCTGGGTCATAAAATGATCAAACAAATGGCATATCATGCTCACACCACAAAAGGGGAATAGCAGGAATGAGCATTAAGGGACAGTGTGGAGAGACTGGAATGATTAAATCTGTACGCAACACAATGGTTCGTGTGGCAGAGTCTGAGATTTTAGGTAGTCCCACTTGAAACTCTCCAGAAAAGAATAAAAAAAATAATAATTAAAAAAAAAAAAAAAAAATTAAGTCTGTGTAATAGAAGATGATGCAGAAGGAAGCTAGCTGGTCTAGCAGAGATAGCTCTTCACTTTGTGAGCAGCAGAAACCAGCAAAAGGGGATATCTGACTCCAAGACCTCCTGCCAGGCTCTTCTGGCAAATAACCAGCATGAAAATGTCAAACCTATGTGCTTTTCTTCACAAGTTAGTTGCTCACTAGTTCTGTCTGTGTTGGAATGACAAAACAGCAGTACTCAGACATGGAGGGATGAATTGTTTTTAGTGCATTCAGCTTTATCATGTGAACTTTTCTGTGTAGTATAATATTTTCTGAGCTGGGTGGTGGCTGAAAGCTCTTAAAACACTGAAATATCTACCTCAGAAATAGACTTGAGGAAATTTGCTACAAATTATTTCTTCAGGACTTCTGACCTGACGCACTAGAAAACATTCCGTGTTTAGAGATAACGCTTCCCTGACATTGCGTCCATACAGCTTTGTCATGAATTGGCCTTTTGACTTATGTTGAGCTACTTAAGGCTATCTTGTATAATGTCTATGGCCATAAATGAGCAAGACCACTTTGTAAGGAGCAACTTATTGTCTGAGAGGAAAAAAATCTAAGGGTTAAGCGCACTACCTGTGGGATCACATTCTGTACAGCTGAAGTCCAGACCAGCCTTTTAAATGAAAATAATGTTTTCTGGTCCTCTATGAAAAACATCCATAACAGCAGAATGCTTTGCAGAGTAACAGCATTTGTTTTTCTTAGATGTAAGGAAAAAACACATTTATTTTGCTCTGTTCCACTTCAAATTTGCAATCAGCAGAATTCAGTAAACTTTAATAGAGTGAGACTCTCAGGAATGACATCAGATGGAGATGAAATTCTTGTTACCTAGGGCTGAAACAAGAAGCAAGTGGACTTCCCTCTCAGGTAAAAAATGGGAAGTCCATCAGTCACTTATTAATGAATTATAAAATATTGTATTTTCTGACTAGAAATCTGTGGTAGATTTGGACTGTGTTTGCCATGCATATTTATAGTTTGAGTTACGATGTGGTTTAATATTGTGGTGTTCATGTTGAGAAAAACTCAGACAACTTGTATGGAGGTTATTCACCAACTTGGATGTGTAAGAACTGTTTCTCCTGGAAATTACTGAATTTGTTCCATAAATATTTTAGAGCAGAAAAGTTTCTGGTCATTCTGATATTTTAAAAAAATCAGTAGGTAGGGTGTGAAAACCATTTTACTGCAATTGTAGGGTTTTTGGTAGATAAACAAAGAGATGTGACTTCCTTTCTTTTATCTGCAGAGCCTTTGAGTTATGATACATATTCTTTCATTATGCATGGTGAATCTTTGACTGTTCTTTCACTCATATTACAAGATGACTTGAAAACACTTGCTTTTAAGCAGCTTGGTATGTCAAAAATGAAGCTACATGGAAAAGATGAGGGAGGGAATTGGGAAAATCAGGAGTCTACTGCTTAAAGCTGAGCAAGAACAAATTTGGCTTTCTTAAAAAGATAGACATAGAAGGCCTAAAATAATACTCTCAAATAAAGCACATGTTCCTTCTCTTCTTTGGGTTGACTTTGATCAATATCCTTGTAAAGGAATTGCAGTTTTCAGGTGTTTGGAAATGTGTCTCACTGGCTATGATCATTATGATGTTTTGATTTTACATATCACTGTTGATAAACTCCATGTTGATAAGGTCTTTTGTGTCACAGTTCATTGTAAATAATCTGAGTTTAGCTTGAGATATTTTCTGCAAGTGTCTAAGTTTTTATAACCTTTGATCCATAGTATATGCATACAATGCAGACAGATACAGCATGGTTGAAACTTAATAAAGAACCTAGAAAGAAGGCTTCTACCAGCATCTACTTATGTTGTGATTTGTCTCCCATATGCTGGTCATAGCAATATCTTGATGGACCGCTGGAGAAGAAGTATTAGAAGCAACTGTCATGGTACTCCATATCCTGGCTGAGAAATTGCACTCTGATCATGCTACCCAGGAGGAATCCTTGAATCCTCAAGGGACAGTATCCATGTTTCTATATTCAATTAATATCTCATAATCTAGATACGAAAGCATAATTAAATTGTTATGCTACTCTGTGTATCACTGGAAGTCTCACTTAGCAATCATCAGCACAATAAACCCCCCAAGTCTCCTGACCCAAAAGAGCAGTTAGACATATGCATCTTTTAGACTTGATGGCTACTGCTTGAGACCTGGAAGTGAACTGGATACCCTGTGGTGCAGTTTTCACAAAGGAGAAACAACTGTCACTTTTCTCCTGACACTGGGGATGAGTTCAGCTGAGGAGGTTGGGCAATCACCCAAATCAGAGCAAAGATACAAATAGTAGCAAAGCATTCTCGTGGGAGGTCTGTAGAATTTAAAATTGGCTTCCTTGATTGGTCTCAGAGCCTGACAAGGCTTGGCAGATCCATACATTTTCTCAGGCATTAAATGATCATGGTTTGGTTTATCTCCTTAAATGTTTTCTTTCTTTTTCCTGAAGGTTAGAAATTGTGGAACAATTAGGAAAAAAAACACCAAACCAAACAAACCAACGAAAAATAGAAAGTTTGTATCCTGAATCCATATTTATCATAGAAAAAAGGACTAGGAAAGATCTCAAAAGGTCACCTAGTCCATTTTCCTATCCTAAGTCAGGATTAATGATACATGAAGTAGAGTTCCCACGCTGTGGTGCACTGGTGATACATGAACCCCTTAAAAGTGAATGTAGCAGCACTGCATAGAGTTACAACATTCTGGGGAAAATCTTCAGTGCACAGGAAATACTATTTTCAGGACATCATTTGGTGTAGGCTTTCTGAGCCTGTAGCAAAGGGAGGGAGGCTTGTAATTGATTGAGGCTGTTCAGTCTTGGAGGACAGCAAGGGCAGCTGACAGTGCTGGATCCAGCAGGATACATCCCTGTCTCCTGTTGTTCAGCTGGGCTTTGTGCGTGTGGCATCTTCTCTTAGCTACAGTCCCTGTTGTAACTGAGTTTGCTCCAATAGATGTAGCAGAGCTGCCTTGTAGGTGCAGTCCCTGCACTTCCTTGCAAACTTCCTTTATGCATGATCTGTCTGTGTCAAGTCATTTTGTCATCCTGGCAAAACAACATCCCTATCTGCTTGGGCTTTATACTTGAGGAGCAGATTTTTCTCTAGTAGTTTTCTACATATTCTGGTCTGTGCCTTCTTCCTGTGTTCAGTTTAATCCAAGGCTCACACGACTTGTGATGCACAATGATGCATACAAAGAGTTACTGCAGGCAGCATTATTGAGTGCTTGAATGTTCACTTGCTGCTGTGATGTTTAACTTATTCTGCTTGTAGTTCCTGCTTTGGACACCCTCCTAGTCCTCTGAACCACATTTTCCTCACAGATGCTGGGGCAGGGACAATGCAAGTGAAGTAAAAGAGCAGTTTTGGGGACACAGGGGTTGCCTTTGCTAGTGAAGTGAAGAGAACATGGTAGGAAGTTGTGAAAGATGGGTTTTGTGGGAGGGGAATGTGGATTGAGGTCTCCATCTCACAAAAGGATGTAGGCAGTGATAGTTTCATAGAAAATCTGGTGACTAGACACAAGTTCATACCACCCATTGACAAGGATGGTTAGGAAAGCAGTCTGCAGTGTTCAAGACAACGTTTAGAGCTGCTAGATCATCATGGTGCTGATGGCCAGTGGTGATGAGGGAGTGTAACCTTAGGTTTTGGGTAGAAGACGCAGGCTGTGTTATCAGACTGCACAGAATGGGACTACAACTGGTCCTGTACTACAGTAGCCACACATCCCATGCTAAACTAAATGAGCTGACCAAAAGAGACCTTTTGAAAAGGAGGTCTGCCATGCCTGTAAACCTTACCTCTTCTCAGAAAGGTAAGCCTCTAATGGAGGTTCAACCTTTTTTGTATCTGCTGCAGGAGGCAGATGAGGAACAGAGGCACTCCTTAGACCATGTCTTGGATTGACAAAGGCAAGCATTTCTCTTGGAAAAAAATCTGAAAACTTCACCCCCAATATTGTAATACGTCTAGAAGAGATTGCTGTTAGGGAAGAATACATTTAGATGTAGGAGTTAAATTACATCACTAAAACGACTTTCTGAAGTTTAATCTGAGATTGGTTCTGGAGTAGCTAAGAATATCACCAACACCCCACTGAACTCAGCTTTCACTCCAGGCTCAACGGAAATCTTTTTGACCTTTTTGTTCTTCACATACACTGCTTGTCTTTCAACAAGAACAGTTAGGAAAGCAAACTGAAAGTCTTAAGTATTACAGAGAGGAAAGAGAATAATTACAAGGAGAAGGTGAATAGACAACTAAGTTATGGCTAAATACCTCTATGATGAACTTCACATCAAATAATAGTACCCCTTTGGCTTCTGTAGTGTTTCTGGGAAAATTACAAAATACAGCACTTTAACCTAGCTGACTAAAGTCTTTAATTAAATGAAAAGAGTTTTTAGTTCTTTGTATTATTCTTCCAGATTCAAATGGGAATATGGCATTAACTTTTAAGAGCCCAAAGAAATCATGGTGTGTTCCACAAACCTTCTGTTGCAGAAAGTTTAATAGACTATCGGAGTCTACTGAAGGCTTCTCTCCAAAACTGCCTTTCCCCTTCTCCACTGGTTATTAGCTCTGTGTCCCTTTGGTCACTTCTCAGCAAAGTTCAGGCTTTGTAGAGATGAGATAAAGGGTAATGACCTTGTCACTAGTCAATGATTTAAACAACTACAATTACAAGTTGGAGATGTCTGTATCCCATGGAGGGCTCCCGGACTAAACCTCACACCCTTCAATCTCATGTGGCAAAACTGTTTCACTTGTTGTGGAGCCACTTGAATGTATTGGAAGATTTGAAGAAAAAGAAATCAATGGTCTGGAAACTATTATTTAAGCTGGGAAATGTGCAATGGGATGCTGGCAATAGCTAAGCTGTGTAAGCACTAAGAGTATGGTCATGAACGTCTGTTGAAAGCACTCACACCTTTTCTGTGCTAGTTGCTTGGCATATGTGCAGCTGAGCTGCTGATGAAATCTGGGTATGAGCTGTTGGAGGAGAGAACAGGACTGATCTACTTGGTGCTATGAATGTAACTTTGCATCTTCCCACTGTTTACAAGTCTCCATGATAATATCAGGATAATGTAATTAATTCCTCCTGTCCACTGAAAACCCAATAAACTAGGTTTTTAGTGAAAATTTCATTACGAGGCAACCTTTACCTCCATAAACAAGTTCATGACTGTTAAGAGTAAAATAGAGTTAAGCTGATGGTACCAGGAGCCACAGATCAAACCCACTTTTTCTGGAAGTGGACATTACTTCATTTACTCCTGTTTTATTTAGAACTGAGGCTCATTAGTTGCTCAACTACTAGGAAGGTATGGCTGAGGATCTTGAAATAGGAAATTGCCTTCACTTTCCCATCTGAGGGAGCTGTCAGCAGTTACAGCTGAAGTGAAATGTGACCAAACAGTTAAACATTTTGTAATTACAGCTGTATACTCTTTCCAGCAAAGTTATGCTATAGATGAGGCAGACAGGACGGGTGGATATTAGAGTACTGTATATGAAACATATTGCTTTGGGGTGGAGAGGGTTTTTTTTTTGGTGGTGGTGGTAGTTTTGTTTGTTTGTTTGTTTGTTTTTGTTTGTTTGTTTGTTTTAGGTTGTTTGGTTTGGTTTGGTTTTTTTTCTTTGCTAAATGACAGCCAAATGATCAAAAATCTTCAGACATAAGAGCAATAGTTTTACATTGTATCATTATTTAAAAAATGTTTAGTGTTCTAAGATGAAATAATGGCCTTCCAGATATATTGATCGTAATAAACACTTTCTAGTAATTGCATATATGTCACATAGAATTGAGGATTTGTTTTTATTTTTTGAGTGAGAATATAATTTTTCAAGATTGACTCATTGAAAGAAAAAAAAGGAAGATAATCTAGATGTGACTGAGATGTCCCTGCTTTGCCTTAGTAGTACATCTCCATTAACTTTCTGTGGCAGGAATCAGCCCGTAGATGTCCCCCAACACATGCTGTGCTATGTCCAGTAGTTCAGTTCTGTTGAAAGCAGCTATCACATTTATAAATTACCAACAGCTCAAGTTAAAGAGAGACAGAGAGATGAAAAGCTGCTCAGGAATGGCTATTGTGTGGGAGGACAGCAGAGGTAACGACAGAGTGAAGAGCATCTCAGACCAAGAGAAACATGAGCTAAACCAGAACTGATAAGAGAAATAGGAATAAGAGTCTTACAGAAGGCTGAAGACATCAGAAAAAGGGAGCCAAAAATGATACACTTCACTGTGACTCTTAGATATGGAAATGATAGATTTTCCTCTGGCTTAGTGAACCAGAACTGGCCTAAGCACTGCAATACATGATGAAAAGAATGCTGTGCTTCCATGTAGTGACAGGTTTGCAAGCATATAATGTCTCCAACAAAATTAACTTAGTGGTAGAAAATGCAGCTCAACCCATAAGCAGCCTAATGAGATGATGAATTCTGGTGGCCTTTACCTGTGTTTAGCTAATGTCATTAAGTGCTGAATAGTGCCTACATCAGTGGTGGACTTGGTCCTGCCTGCATACCCTAAGATGGAGCTGGATGAACCCTGTATATGGTTTGTAATAATAGGTGGAATCCTAAATGGTTGCTTGTTTCACCCATTTTTTCAGCCTATTCCCTTCCATTAAAGGGCTGTTTTCTTTTCACAGAAGACTTTGAGAAATGGTTTCTACTTCTGTCAATACCCATACTGAAATGCAAACAAGCACATTTGTCAAAGAGAAAGAATATTCACTGGTCACAGTGTATTAGTTGCTCTGTTATTTGTCATTTTGGTCATTATTCTTCTGCTTTCAAAAATGTGCATGGAGGACCTGAGAGAATACAGTGTAAACTTTCTCTCAACACAGCTAATGAAGAGTCAAAGCAAACAGTAATGAGTGATCTTGAGCTGGGAAATTCTAATTCCGTACACATTTTATAGCACATATATTTTACCCTACTGCTTTTCTGTCATAGATCACAGCTCACAGAAATATAACAGATCATAGGAAGTCAGCTGAGGAATATAGAACCATGGAATTTGAAGCAAATTTCTTCTACCATGGTAGATTCAAAGAATCATAGACTCATATAGGTTGGAAAAGATGCTTAAGATCATTAAGTCCAACCATTAAACTAATATTACAATGACCACCACTAACCATATCACTATGTGCTACATCTACATGTCTTTTAAACACCTTCAGGGATGGTGACTCCATGACTTCCCTGGGCAGCCTGTTCCAGTGCTTGACAACCCTTTCTGTGAAGAAATTTTTCCTAATATTCAATCTATACCTCCTGCTGACTCTTGAGGCCATTTCCTCTCCTCCTATCACTTGTTACTTGGCAGAAAAGACTGGCACTCCCCTCACTACAACCTACTTTCAGGTAGTTTTAAAGAGTGATAAGGTATCCTCTGTGTCTCCTTTTCTCCAGGCTAAACAACTGCCATTCCCTCAACTGCTCCTCATAGGACTTCTTCTCCAGAAACTCTTTCACCAGCTTCTTTGCCCTTCTTTGGACATGCTCCAAGATCTCAATGTATTTCTTATAGTGAGGGGCCTGAAACTTGAATACAGATGAAGTCAAATGAGTGCCAGGTACAAAGGGACAACCACTTCCCTAGTCCTGCTGGCTACACTATTTCTGATACAAGCCAGGATGCCATTGGCCTTCTTGGCCACCTGGCCACACTGCTGACTCGTATTCATCCAGGTGTCAAACAGCATCCCCAGGTCCATTTCCACTGGGCAGCTTTCCAGACGGTCCTCCCCAAACCTGTAACATTGTATGGGGTTGTTGTGATCCAAGTGCAGAACCTGGCACTTGGCTCAATTGATCCTAGTAAAATTGGCCTTGGACCATCAATCTAGTCTCTCCAGATCCCTCTGCAGAGCCTTCACGTTTACCTGTGTACCTGCTGACAGATACTTCTATAACCAGCCTTTAAACTCTTCAGTAATGGACTTTACCAAACTTCCTGACAGGTTAGCTACTCTGATATTTCATTATCATAAACATTAGAAAATCTTTTTGAATAACTTTCTTGATCTTTGCTTCATCTTCTTTTCCTGTATGTTGTGGACCCAGCTAATAGCAGAGCCTCCAATGAAATAATAGTTTCTCTTTTAACAGTGATCTGCATACTAAAAGACTACTGTGCTCCAGTCTTCCTCCATCTTCCTCCTCCTTAAGTTGCTCAGTTGTATTTCTTTCAGCCCTTCCTCAGTGAAGACTTTTTCAAGATTCTTATCTTTGTCACTTTCCTCTCCAGTCTCTCCAGCTGTTACACATTTTTTCTGGAAGGAACAGTGCACTATTATCTTGTCATGTTCAGCTTGTCATTCACCATAACATCCATAATTGTTTCTGCAGAACTGTTATGTAGTATCTTGGTTTGTTTTCCCCATGATTTCTACCTAAACTGAAATGTTTTGATGATAAACCATAGTTACTTATATGTTAAATACGTTTTTCAGTATTTTTCCACCCACCTTTCAGTAGCTTCCTGAAAATATCTCTTATTCAGCCTCTGAGATTGTTGAATGATAGTAATTTCTCTCTATAATAGCGGAAAATATCCTTAGAGATGAAGATAAGAAAACATAAAATTATTTTTACTTCAGTAGGATTTTGGACACAGTGAGAAATCTTAGGTGACTATTATTCAACTATTACTCATCTGTAACTAATCAGGATGACTTTGCGAAGTCACACAGCAAGCATTTTAATGTAAGTAATGCAACACAGAAATGGAGATCTCATTCTGACCAATTCATAAAGCAACACAGAAAAAATATTAAATCCCATAATAACTAAAATACTTATTCAAGAATTTAAAATGTGTGTTTCTGAAAATCTATTTTTTATGGATAAACCACAATAAAGTTCTTTCATAGTGTGTGTGAAAGGCACCACTATATCTTATTAATGTATAAGAGACATATTTGCAAACGCTATTTCTAGTAATTTCTAAAGGAATTTGAAAAAAAAAAAAATCACTGGAAAATGTGTGTATCAGACAATATATCAGCCCCGTGTGCCAATGTTTTGTTACATAGTTCTGCAGTAATTTTTTTCTCATTCCATGGATAAGCTAAAGTGGATAAATTTCTGCAGGCCTATTGCTTCTAACCTGTGAGAGGATGTGTAAATGAGCTCTTTCACTTGTAGAGTAAACCCCAGTCTGAAGAATGTAAAAAATTGCATCTGAGGTTTCGAGAAAAGTCTCACACAAGGGAGTTACTGTGAAGGAGCTGTTGAAATGTAAGGTGCTAAGACTTTTATAACAAGGTAACCACATACATTGAGCCTCCAGTATGATTGATTGTTGTTTTGGTAGGGTTATTCGTGGTTTTACTTTTTTTTTCTTTGAAGTGGTGATGTACTGTAGTTTGCTTTGTTTTCTGAGACAAACCTGCAGCTGGATTGTAGGAGGCAAGAAAGTGACAAACTTCTGACTGTTTCAGTGAGACTGAAAGTGCAAGGAATATCTCGTATTTCATCTTCCCTCTACAGATCAATGAGAGACACTGAGGAGAGCAAGTGAGAATCATGTCTGGGTATTAATACTATTAGTCAGTGAAAATTATGAGTCAAGTACTAACCAATACTTTTCCTGGATACCTACCCCATCAAATCATTCTCTCAAAGCCAGAGCAGTTGTATGAGTGTTGCATTTGATAAAGATTGATTCTACTCATGTTAATCAAGGATACTGAAAAAAGTTTCACATTGGGTTGATGTACCCTAACAAGCCAGCTTACTTGGCTGCAGTGTAGTCAGAAAAGTGAAAATTTCCTTAATTTCAGCTTTTCACTGAATCTGGTATGGTTTCCTGGTGTCCTTTTGACATACACCCACAGAATAGTTCTTCCCAGTGCCATAGTCAAGGATATATACATAAATTAAATTAATCCACTTCTCTTCTTAGCATGATAGATCTCACATATGTATTTCTCCTAAGAAGGTGGACCAAAACAAGTAAATTTTTTTTTTTTTTTTTTTTTTACATTTCTCACTATATTAGTCAGCTACTCCCTGCTTTCACTGGTTCTTGTCTTTTGTGGGGTAAGGAGAAGTTGACCTCAGTACTGGAAATTTTCTTTCTAGCTGTGTCAGGATGCAGAGGAAGATATTTTCTTTCTATGACCGTAGCCATACACACAAATAGCAAATGTCTCAGAATGCTGAGATCAGATACTAAGGAGAGCTAGAGAAGACAGACAAGTCATATCAACAGCCCTTTCCTTCTTCTGACATTCCTGTCTTTTTTCATTATCATTTAATCCAGTTATATTGAACTAGTTCTCCTGATATCAAGTATAATTTTTTGTGGCTATCTAAGTACCAATCCATAAAATCACAGGTTTATCTCTAAATGTATACATATTTTTCCAAAGGAAATTTCTCTGAGGAAAAATAGTCTATTTTATTCAGAAAATGAAACACTCTCTGTAGAATAAAGTGGGGCCAAAATAGCTCTTTTAGATGAATGCATTTAAATGGCACAATTAAAAATATGTAAAATTGTTATGGAAACAAACTCTGTGGTATTAATGTTAATAGAGTAAATAGAGAAAGGATCACAAAGGTGTTAACCTGATCTTGTCATTGTAAAGCAGTCAAAAGCAGCTCAGATATCTGAGTACAGAGACCTTGGATTGTTAATTCCTATGGTAAATAGACCAGAATATTTATGCCAAAAAACTAAAAAAAATATTGATTAGACTGTAGAGGAGGAAAAAAAACCAACAAAACAACAAACCAAAACCAAACAAAGTACAAAGCATGGAATTCAAAGCTGAAAGATTATAAAGCTGCCTGATTGTGCGAAGCAAATCTATCTGTGAGTCTCCCGAGTCTTTTTTGTCAGAGATGTTGGCTGGGGGCTCTTGATCTGGAAAGCATCCTTATGAGTGGTGATGAATAAGCCATTTCTGCTGGTGATACATATTAATCATGCTGAAGCTGAGGGTTGTTTTTAGTCTTTTTCTCTCTTTGATAAGGATAGAGAGAGAAGAACGGTTAAGCAGTAGCAGGTGAGGTAATTGTGACTTACTGCTGGTTCTGGGAGCCAAAGAAGCTGTTCATTTGTGGTGATCAGAGCTGTTGGGACAACCTCAGCTGCTGGCTTTGTGGTTCTGGCTCAACAGAGGTTGCAACCTGGTATGTCCAGCTGAGCTCCCATTGCCTCTCCTGGAATGAGCTTCTGTGGCTGCTCCATGTAATGAGTGCAGAGTCATGGGAAAAAAAAAACAGAATGAGGAGAGAAAAAGGCTGGGAGAGTGGATGGTGTAGGTGTGAAGGCAGGTGGGAGGAAGATAGTGCCAATGCAGTGACATGTTGTAAGGAAGAAATTGGAGTATGATCCCCAGTCCTTCTCAAGGTGAATGTTTCTGTGATGCCATGGTCCTACACAAGGTCATGCATTTGGGTTTGCTGTCTCTACCATTTCCAGGGATGGAAGACTAGCTGTGCACACTGACTAGCGGACTCAACTATGACATTAATATTGAGAGTATAGCCATGGAAGATTTTGATTATCACATAAATTCAGAAGTAGGACTGAGGACTTCTCTTACAAGAGTGTATTTCCCTCATCTTGGATGGGTTTTCTCTTTAACGGTCCCATGAGGGTCCAGGTGAATATGTATTTTTTCTAAATCACTGTTGATAAGAGTATTCTGAAGTGTTAATTAATGTTGGAAAGCATGTAACCTGCATGTTCCATTGCTCTTAATAGATTCAGAGGCACAAAGCAGCTTGGCTGCACCCAGAGAACACATTGTGTCCTTGAAGAGTGGGAGGATGTGGTTCACATCTCACTCTCCGGTTCTGATTGTTTTCTTACCAGGATTGCCTTCTTTCTCACTCAGCTCTGAGATGACATCTGTATGGTTATCATATTTCTATGTACATTAATTTCCTTTCAAAGACAACCTGGGGATGTGGACAGGGAGGAATCTGTGGTGTGCCCTGTTATCTTTACAGCCAGAGTATTCAGGAGACCAGGGGTGTGGGGTGCACCCATTCTGCGTCACTGCCATAGCCAGGGGCTCTGCACTGATATCACCAGGAAGAGTAGATCTTGGCAGGGTCCTCGGGGATATCAGCTGCCTGTGTATGGCAAGAAGTGTGAGAGCAAAGCATCATATTTCCTCACTTCAGGAGAGGAGAGGAGTGCTTTGTGGCCTCAGAGTATGCCTCTCATTACTGCAGCCACAGTCAATGCTGTGTCCTTCCTGGACACCTTTCTTTTTCCCAGAAAGCAGAATTCTTCCTAAGGAACTGTATTATGTCCTCATGGCATCCTTTCTAGCAAGCATAAGGCTGAAAAGGCCTGGGAAGTAGCCTTATTTCAACTGAATGGTTAAATGCTATCTTAGCTAATATAAATTCAATATATGTGGATTTCAGAATGAATGACTTATTAAAACTGGGATTTCTATTGCATTATAGGAAGTAGCTACAAAAAACCCCAACCCAAACCCACACAAACAAAAAACCAAACCAAAACAAACAAGAAAAACCCCAAACAACCAAAAAAACCCATAAAAGAAGTCCACAACCTGTGATAATACAAGACCTCCTTTATCTCTTCTTTTTTTTTTTTTTCCCACAATGGTGGTATGAGAGAAAGTTGCAATAATTAATTAAAATGGTATTGTTCATTATAATCAAATCATACAACTTTGCTGGCTGCTTTCTATAAACATTGCACTACAGATTCTGAGGGGAAGCTGAAATGTAAACAGTGCTTTTTTACATAAACACTCACTAAAAGTCTTGTTCTTTTTTTCCCTAAAGACTCCACAGCAGCATTTGATTGAGAACCCAAATTAAATTGTTTGAAGACTGGGTTTAACATTTTTCAGTATAGATAAACAACGTTCTTCAAAGTAAACACTGCTACACGACATGTGCAACCTCAGGAATATACCATTTTAATCATTACTGCTGACATTGCTTGTTTATTCTTGCTATAACATCATTAATTGAAGTGAAATTACCTTTGATTTTAGAGATTTGAATGGGCAAATTAAAATTCTTAATTTCTAATGCTTAAAAACCTACATTTCATGTGTTTTATGAACATAGGAGGTATTACTAAATGCCAATACTGACTTCATTTCTGGTTCATGAACAAACTAAAAACTGGGGAGTGTTTTATGGGCAAAATGAGGTGGTCATTTGAGGCTTTCTCTCTCTCTCTGTGAAATGTTTAATTTCTTCTCATGTGGGTTGCTTGAAGTCCCTTCTATCTTCAGGTTTCTATGGCTGTTTGCTTTCTGCAACCATATTATGACCTCAAGGCAATCGTTCTCTAACAGTATGGATGGGGAGCCCCTAGTCTGTCCTGGACAGTCTTTATGACCAGTTCAAAGTCAGTTTGTTGCTGGTATTTAATGCAAAGCCTGAGATGAGGCACCCATGTTCTCACTCATGAAATATTTCTCAGATTAGCTGTTGCCTTAATCTAAACTAAGGTTCTTCTAGCTGAGAAGATATCCGTGTATTCTTCATGTATGGAAGAATGCAACACTCTAATAATGTAAATGATTGTCACTGGTATATCTGGAAAAAATGGTATCACAACACATTGTGACTTGTGCTTCTGTCCTCCCACTCCACTCTCCTAAAGTGGCTTTTTATGACAAGTGTTGCAAAACAGAAGCCAGTGTGAAACATGCTTTTAAGCAGAGTAACTCTGTGAAGCAGAAAGTTAGAACTGGAGAACAAAAGGTTAGTTTTCTTGGAGAAAAGATAACAGCTTGAACCTCTCTCCCTGTTCTCTCCCCACACTAGAAAAGGGTGCACGAGTGAAGTTAGGTCAGCACACACATGTTTTAAATGAGTGATTTCTAAACAAGGAAGTGACAATTATTTGTTATGATTATTTGTCAAATAATCACATCTGTATTTAATTACCTTGTATGTGCCAGTGTTTGCATTTCTCCATAGACTGAATTCAGTGAGAATAGATGGTAAATTGTGAACCCACACTTTAATGGGCACAAAAAATTTAACACAGTATACATTGCATTAGAAGTTATAAATACAAGTGCCATATAGACCTAATCAGTCTCACTCCTTATCTTTCATTTGCAATGTTTATGAAACACAGCAGTGAATCTTACATAGTCTCTGTGATGTGGGTTTGTCTAATTCTCAAAGCCTTTTTTATCAGATGATAAATTTTAGTCTTATTATTTCATTACCAAATAGTGTTCTCTCTTTGTTAATACATACATACAAACCCTCACTATACCATGATCAGGATAATATTTCCAGTATTTCCTCTTGTTTATTTGTGTTTCTTTCTTCTATCATTTCATGGAGTCCATTTCTTCAGAAATACAGATTTTCACAAATTGTTTCATTTCCCAGGTTTGTTGCAGTCATAATTTAAGTGTGACAAACTCAGCTTTTGAATATCAAAGTAAAAATCTTTCAACATTCATTTGAATAAAAATAGATTTTTTTCTTTGACATTGTTCTTCTTTAGAAATTCTTATCTCAAATTTCATGAAAATGTATATTTGGGGAAAGGAAAATTGTAAGTATGCCTTTACATGACTGTTTGTTTGCCCCAGAGGTGTTTGTGCTGTCATGTCTTAAAGTGCTTGTTTTAAGGAGTCACTTGGGATCCAGGAAAACATAACACATGCTTGCATTATTCTGAGGCTTTGGACTGAATCCTTGGGTTATGTGCAATGTTGTCTCCCCTGCCCTAAATGAACGCTTTCCCAGCTGTGCTGGGGGTTTTAACACCCCGTTATGTCATTCCTTCATGTCTTACAGGGCACAGGGAGCAGGGAGAGATGTGCATTGCCATTCTGTTTGTGGTCATAGAGCATATCTGTGACAAATACAGATAGGGAGACTCAGTGGGAGTCCTTGGCTGGAGGAATGCCTCCATGGTTTAGGCTTGCCTTACAGCACTGTGTTTCTCTGTGGGGTCACACTTTGGCAGAGTCACATTGCCTTACACGGTGGGAAGTTTGGGGTGCTGCTGTTCAGCCCCATCTACATACCTCTGCCTGCTTCTGGTATCTTTAAATGAACTCATTCAGTTTGGCCTCTTTTTCTCAGACCCCACTGTCTAAACCTTCTCTATCCCAGGGCTGTGAGCTACAGACAGGTGAGCAACAACCTGATGCAACAGCCGTGCCACCCAGCAGGCCCATGTGCATGTGGCTTCTCCATTATTTCCCTCTGGGACAAGTGATCAGAGGCTTCAAAATAAAAACATTGGGTAATGTAACAATGGGAATAGCTACAGGAGAACAAGAGTTTTAACATAATTTGTTGTGTACCTGTGGAATTAGCAATGAACCATAAATGAGTGTGATGTTTGTCATCTACAACAACATAACCTGATATTTGTCATATGTTACCCTGCTCCCTTTTAGGTAAGCTGAGGCATCAGGGACGATCCCACATGCTCTCCTGTGCTGATCTTAACTCCAGTGTCCAAGGGAACAAAACTAGCATTGATCCTTGACCAACACAGAGTCAAGATCCTCTTGTTTAAGTCTTTCTTTGGCTTCTCAATTATTGTATTTCTGGTGTTAAATAGTATTGTGCCAGCCTTATATTTGAAGTTGGAACATTTCTAACCTGCCAGTTGTCACCCTGCTCTTCCACAAAGTGAATTCAAACCACCTAAGGCTGAAGTGAACCTAAAATCCATTTTTCCTATGTCCTGAGACTATGCTTTCATGAGTAGGTCATTGCTCCTTGGTAAACATCTCTCTTTGTGCTGCTATGTGCATGCTTTGCAATCAAAGGTGAGCTTTGCATTGGATTCAATTCTGTCCAAGGGAGCTAGGATTTTTAAGCATATCTGTTGGACTGGTTTCTTGTGGGAATTTAGATTTAAATCACATATCTTTCAGTAGGGCTTAGACATGCTCTCCAGTGCAAAGCTCTTCATGATCCTGTTTAAGAAACTCCATGTAATGGTCCCAAAAGGTGTTACTGAATAATTTTCGATGCATGAGAACAGATGATCTCAATCATGAGACTTGTACACCTGAATTCATTTTCTGTTTGAGCTTTGAAGGGGAAAATGTAGTTGGAATCCATTCACAGCTTTGCAAAAATACTTTCCCTTTCCAGAGGAAACAAATTGATGCAGGAAAGTGTTACACTAAGAGCAAAAGGGAAAGGTGAAATTTGTCTTTAGTATTAATCAGATCTCTTCAGAATCTTTGCCTGTCTGAAATATTAAAATCACAATCTGTTAGGGAAAAAAGAGAGATACATTGTCTACTTTCATTTCTGCTCAGGATTTCAATAGATAGCCCAGAATATAGTGACTTAGTTGATAGAGAGTTTTTATCAGCAAATTACACCTGAAGACAGAACCACAGACTGAAGGTAAAACATAATGGTGTAGTTCAATCTGAGCAGCTGATTGTACTGTCTTATTGACTATATTTAAACTTCACAATTTTTGAAAATGATAGACTACTTTTATTAAAGGAATAAGTTGCAGTAAAAATGGAAAAATCTATTACTTCCCATATTGTGAGATAGGAAACAGCTGCAAATTGTTAAATACTTAGATTATAAAAATGGCAAATGAATTAAGGTGAATGACATATAAATAAATATGTAATGCCACAAGGGACTTAAATTTCTCAAACCTGAAATTCATTATGAGTCAAATCATCCAAAAGAAAATGTAAACAGAAAAATATTAGTCATATCTGAAAATGCAGAAGAAAACTTTACTGAATTCCTTAGAAACCACAGTCTTGGGGTGGGGGGGGGGGGTGAGATACCCCAAACTGTTCCTTCCCCCCCCCCGAAAATTGGGATGATTTCACCAGACACTGGAATTGGTGATGCCCTAAAGCTGTTCCCTGGGTGCCCCCCCAACCCGAAAAAAACCCTTCAGAGCTCGCCCCCCGACTTGACACCCCAAATCCCCCCCCCGCCCACCTTTGGGGGCAAAGAAATGGGGACAAGGAAAAGAAAAGCCCACCTGGGGAAACTCAGGGACGGGGGACGGGGGACTGGGGAGGGGGGGAGGGCACTCTTGTCCCATCCCCTGCATGAAGGGGAGCCCCAGAAAGAGGAGCGGGACCAGGATGGGTGAAAAAGCACCAGCCAGTGGAGATCGAGCATTCCTGGGTAGGGAGG
>JAAGNO010025886.1:0-28491 GCA_033439905.1 Ceryle rudis
AAAGAAAGAAAAAAAGAAAGAAAAAAAGAAAGAAAAAAAGAAAGAAAAAAAGAAAGAAAAAAAGAAAGAAAAAAAGACAGGAAGTCTCCTTCTTTTTCTTTCTCTTTTTTTAAGATGTGAACAATATTAAAACACACAGAGAACCAAAGACATTTTGAACACGAAACAAAAGGAATGAGAGAATAGCAGGCGGTCTGTTGTGGCACAACAATCAGCTACAAAGCACCACTTGTTATCCCTCTGCTAAAAATATTACGATGATTAATGGCTAAGACGGAGGAAAAAACAAATAATAGAAGGAAGGATAAATGATGTAACTATGTTATAAAAAAAAAAAAAAGAGGCAAGCATGTGACATTTCAACATTTACAATGGGATCTGAACAGGCTTCAGTTGTCTATAACATCATTCATCTTTGAGCTATCCTGAAGAACTTTACAAAGCGGGGGGGTGGGCTGGTACCACTGTGACTCTGAAGGCAAATGGAATGGGCACTAACTTCCTTTAGTTATGGTGTAGGCTTAAAGGGACAGGACTGAGCAGAAGGAGGTGATGGAGGTGGTACTGGGTCACCAAGGCACCGGTGGGTCTCACCCATGGGAAGGTGTCCTGTTTGGACAGCACCTTCTGACTCTGGGCAAGGTGGCAGCAGCCCAGCTCCTCAGAGGGAGATGGAGCAGCAGTGACAGCAGGAACAGTCGTCTCTGACAGTTCCTTTTCTGGTCAGCTGGCAGAGACACTCGTATTATGACTCCTCATGACGAATACCATGAAGATAAGGACACATGGGAACCTGGGGGCTTTTGCAGTCTGTCTGTACCTCCTACCATGTGCCCTGCTCTGGATCCAGCACAAAGAAGGGACAGAGTCCCACACCCTGAGCAGGCTCAGACCCAGTCCTCTCTTTCCTGCAATCAGTCAAACCCAATCCTACCACTCCTGGTCACACTTTCAGCAGCACAGCCCAGGCAAAGGGACACATATCTTTCCTCGAGCTCTTTCTCAGGACCCTCACAGCTTTTCTAGGTCAAGCACAGCACCACAAACCAAAAGGCAGCCAGCAGGCCACGGGAACCATAGGCTCCCAGCAGCAGTGCAGTGCCCAGGTCCATACAACCAATGCACGTGGCTCCAGAGCAGCCGGGGAGCAGTGGATGCTCCTGGGCAGGCTGGCCTGAGAAGCTGCTGCTTCTTCTGAGCAGAGTCCCCAGGCTGGAGCTGTGTGTGTGTGGTGTGTAGTGCGACTGTACATCAGCAGATGGCAGGCCCAGATCAGCCACCCCGACCTCGCAAAGCCTCCAGCCCAAGCGTGGAGGGGCCACGTCCTCCATCTCCCTCTGCTATACTCTTAGTTAATGAGGCAAAGCTAATGTAATGGGGTCAGACTTAAAACCTTCCAAGCTTTTTCAAAGGCTGCAAGAAGCTTTGGATCATACACGGACAATTTTAAGGCAGCTGGAAAACTTACAGCGAGGACCACTCCAGAGGAATAGAGGGTTGGAAAAGATCTTGTCTGTGAATGTTATCCTGTGTGAGGCCTTGATGTGACAGAGAACATAAAAATACTCTGTTTAGAGAGCAGCTGAAGAGAGTCTTATAAGTTTGTCATCATTAATTGAAAGGTTTTGGAAAAAAATCTTGTCTGTGAACATTATCCCACACAAGGACTTGATGTGACAGTGAACACAAAAATACTCTGTTTAGAGAGCAGCTTTCTAAGTCTGTCATCATTAATGGAAAGGATTTCCCCCAGTTAAAGACCATCTTAAAATCTGAACCAGAAGTGGTGTCTGAAACTGCTCTGCCGTGATTTGAAGAGAAGCGAGAAATTACTTTATGCACAAATCCACCAGCTTTGAAAGTTATGCTGGAAAAAGGGAAGAGGAGTAAGAGGAGGTTGAAGCATTGACTGTCACTTCCTACCTGTGCACACAAAATCCTTTACCAAAGCAACTGGGCAGAAAAGCTATGAGCCAAGTTCTTTTGTTTTACTGACTTGAAATTGTTTCCTATCCGGAATAGTAAAATATTTTCTGCAGACATTTATTAAAAGCATCAATCCTCTACTTTGAGATTGCATGTAAAGAACAATTAATAAGAAAAGGTTTTTAAATGAGGTTAAAATTAATCAGAAAAGTTATGCCGGGGTGAGGGAGTGCTTTATTGCTTGCATTTTAGATGAATTACCTCTTCTCAGCACAGCAAAAATTAACTGAAAGAAAAAATCAGAGCTCAATTTGGCCAGAAGAAAATTATTTCCCTAATTTGTTGGGGGGGGGTTGGTTGGTTTTTTTGTTTTTTTTTTGTTTTGTTTTTTTTTTTGGTGTCTAAACTGAAAAAGTCCATTAATTCCTGAGGTGCACAGGATATTCCAATGTGTCTGTACAGTTTTACAGACACTTACAACCTCCTGTTTGGATCTTGCCTTGGCATGAGAGTAAATATTATCAAAACGTAACAGCCTCCATGTAGACAGGTCTGTTCAGCAATAATGATCTCTAATCCATTTCTCAAAAGCATCTCTGAAACTCTAATGACAGCTCTCCCTCTGGCAAATGGTGCAAACACAGCAAATTGCTTGGGGGGAAAAAAAACCCCAAACATTTAATCAATGTTTTATTAGTTTTCATGTTGAAGAGAGCAATATATGACCCGCGTGAAAAGGTAAGACATAAAACTGTAAGAAATTATTGGATGATTAGCTTAGTGCGGGTCAAACTTGGCAGGCAATCAAAGCTTCTGGCTTAATGTCACTGCTCTAAAAGGGTTGAGTCTGGAACTTGTAGAAACAGAACCAAGAGCTACTTGTGAGAGACACAAGAGGGTGGTCGCACCATCAGGGTGTAGTTCTGTATCCAACTTACAAAGCACGCATCAAAGGAAACTCCAAATTCTGAGCTAGAGCTGTGAACAAAGTAGACGGTGTCTCTTTGCCCACATGCAAACACATCTTTGGCCACCTCATTGACAGACTGGTTTCTCAGTTGACTCTCTCCTACACCAAGTTGCCTGCTTTTGCAGAGAGCTGGGTTCCTACACCACCGAACCGGACACCTTAGACTTTAGACATGAAAACAGTTGTGTTTGGATCTGAACAAATCTGTGGGGACTACCCATGGATTTCAAGCTGAGTACACGTTTGGAGAAGTAGGGCCTGCATTAGTAAGCAGGTAGACACAACCCTTCAGTACAATCCTCAGGTAGAAGCTATCGATGGAGATGCCGTAAGTCAGAAGCTGTAAGAGGCTGTTATAACGCAGGCTCATGGCATCTAGCACAGGTTAACAAGGAACCAAGATGAGGGCTCTGCGCTGTGTTTCGGAGGAGGTATCATTCCCACCTTTCACTTAAAAAGTCCTGAGAGGACAGCCATATTCAGAGAGAATCACAGAATGGTAGGGATTGGAAGGGACCTCTGAAGACCATCGAGTCCAACCCCCCTGCCGGAGCAGGACCAAAACTAGGGCAGATCACTCAGAAATGCACCCAGACAGGTCTTGAAAGGCTCCAGAGAAGGAGACTCCACAACCTCTCTGGGGACTCTGTTCCAGGCTCTGTGACCCTGACAATCAAGAAGTTCTTCCTCATGTTGAGGTGGAACTTCCTGTGCTCCAGCTTGAATCCATTGCCCCTTGTCCTGTCACAAGGCACAAGAGAAAAAAGGTTGTCCCTGCCTTCTTAACACCCAGCTCTCATGTGTTTATAGACATCAATTAGATCCCCCCTCAGTCTTCTTTTCCCCAAACAAAAAGCCCCAGGTCTCTCAGCCTTTCCTTCTAAGGCAGGTGTTCCAGTCCCATCATCATCCTCAGAGCCTCTGTTGGACTCTCTCCACTAGGTCTCTGTCCCTCTTGAACTGAGGAGCCCCGAACTGGACACAATACTCCAGGTGAGGACTCAGTAGGGCAGAGTAGATGGGGAGCAGAACCTCCCTTGATCTGCTGGCCACACTCTTCTTAGTGCACCCCAGGATACCACTGGCCTTCTTGGCCACAAGGGCCCATTGCTGTCCCATGGAGAACTTCTCTCTCAGCTGCCTCCTATCAGCAGCAGTCCAGAATCTCTGCTGAATGCTCCAACCAAAAGCTCGACCAGGTTCCACAAGACATCCCTATGATAAATGGTTCAGCCCTGGGAGCAAGAGGTGTGTGAAGAAGCAGTTGCAGGACTGTTGCTGAGGAGGCAGTGTAAATTTTCAGACATTTTCCATGCTGCTTTATTGATTTATTTAGCACATGGATATCTTAGGAGGCAGTGAGAATCCCACATCTTGTTCTCCTCTTCCCCTTCTACAAGCTGTGTGAATCAAAGAAGGGGACCTTATGAATGTCTATAAATATCTGAGGGGTGGGTGTCAAATGGAAGGGGCCAATCTCTTCTCTGTAGTGCCCAGCAATAGGACAAGGAACAGTGGGTATAAACTTGAGCATAGAAGGTTCCACCTCAACATGAGGAGGAACTTCTTCCCTGTGAGGGTGACGGAGCCTGGAACAGGCTGCCCAGAGAGGCTGTGGAGTCTCCTGCTCTGGAGACTTTCAAGACCTGTCTAGATGCATTTCTGAGTAATCTGCCCTAGTTTTGATCCTGCTCTGGCAGAGGGTTTGGACTTGATGATCTTTGGAAGTCCCTTCCAACCTCTACCGGTCTGTGATTCTATGATGATAAGAAGAAGACAAAAAGACTGAAAAGAAAACAACTAGTTTAAAAAACAACAGAGAACCTCCCACTTACGTCACCTGGCCAACATAAAGCTGCATAACTCACATGCCATCACAGTCTGATTGTAAACCTGTGCAGAGCAGAGTGGCTGGAGCCTGTGACAAGCCTGCAATGTCACAGCTGGTACTGGTCACAGTGAGAGAATCCCCCCAGCCCAGCGCAGTGTCGGTCCTGCTCTGCTCTGTTTTGGGAGCTCCCAGGTTTATGGGGCTGTTGGGCAACTGCTTGTCACTATAGAAAAAAAGCTTTGCAAGAGGAGGAGGTGGAAGAAGCAGCTCTTTGCAGCAGTAGTCTTCCCTGTGGGAAAACAAACAGTGGTGCCTGTGACACACATGGGTGGCAGGGCAGGGACAGCATCTCAAACACCAAGTGCTTGCTGGCTGTAAGACACAGCAAAAAGCTGAACGTCAAGGACAGGGTCCAAGACCTTGCTGAAAGCAGCTCCTGGAGACTGTGCCAAGCTCTAGGTTGCTGTACCTGCTCCGTGCAGGCTTGGGTTGCTTTTTTTTAACACAGAATAAATATCTTTTATTCATAAAACCTGTCTCCACTTGCCTCGCTGAAAACCTTTCTGCTCCCTTCAAACTAGTCAGAATAACGACCGTAGGCTGTCAGCACGAGAGGTGTGGGCTCTGAAAGCTGCTCTGTAAAAAAAGCTCTGAGATGTCCCAGGGCAGTGAAGCACTCCCCATACCACCTACTGCCCTGGCCCAGCAAGGGTCCCTTGCATGGAGCAGGCACAAGCTTCACTCACCTCCAGAGCTCCTGCCAGGACGTGCAGAGACCACACAGCCCTGCAAAGACCCTGTGGTAGCCTGGATGCCCCCTCCCAGCAGGAACCTGGGCTCCCAGTGAAGGACCTCAGGAACAGAAGTGCTGTATCTTCACCAAGAGGCAGTGATTAATCACACAGCTCTATGTTTGTGGGAGTGGAAATGAAAAGCTTTTTATTGGCATCCTCATTATTTAATGATAATTAGAGCCCAGCGTGCCATGAACTGCCCCCACTTTTATTGTGTTTGGGCGGGGGGGGGGGGGGGGGGGTAAATATTAGGAGGTAAATTCATTGCTCCTTCTACAGATGTCTTAAAATCAATTCAGTTAGCCCTCAAATATAAAGGAAATTGGAAATGCAATGGCATTAAACAAACCTTTACCCACCCTATGCTTCAGAGGCAGGGTGGGGAATGGAGAGCTTTTGCTTAAATTATTCTTGCAGCTTTACATGGTTAGTCTCCAGCAGCTCTAATCTGCCTCATTTGTAATTTCTCCCAACTGCAGGAGTCATGTTGGAATTGCCAGAGAAGATCAGCTCGCCAGCACATTTAGCCCTGAATTCCTGCCTCTGGCAACTGCCTAACTTCTAATGCTCCAACAGAAGAAAAAATATAAAAAAATAAAAAAAAAAAGAGAAAGTTTCCACCGTATACCTAACAAAAGATATTCCTCTGAACCATGGATGACAGTTTGTAGCCTCAAGCATGAAATTTGATTACTTAAGTTTACATCTTTCTCCACCTTTCCTCCCAGAGATATATTGCCATTTACACTCTACTTATGCTGGTGTATTTTTCACTGGCCTTCCCAAAAACAAGACAGAGAAGGAATTTCTTATCAAACAAAAGAGGTCTCAGGAGGCAGATCCAAGGGTTCAAAGGGCTGGCACGTCTCCTAAGAGTTACAGCCACCAAAGAGAGACCCAGAGCCCCTAACTGAAGTTACACCTACAGCTGGTAACTACCGACCAAACTCCTGAGCTTGAGGGTATTTTTGTACAAAAGGAGCGTGGTCCCACACTTCTTTGCAAGGCAAGCAAGCCATCATTTCTGATGATTTCTGATCCCAATTATATCTAAGCTTGGCAAAACCCAAACAAAAGCCACTGCTAGCTTTATGTCAGAGCACCAATAACCCTTCCAAAGTGCACAAGACACCCCAAGAGGGACATGGATGGGAGCTGGTTCTGTTCCCCTGGATGCCTGTGACATTCCCACGGTCACAACACTGACACCACTGCAACCACGCTGCTCTCACTTCAGCACGCTGCAAATGAGCAAAGCAGGCTCCTAGAGATAATGGTTCTACTGATTTTTGGTAGGCAAGAAGCTCGAGAAGTTTCCATTCTAATTTAAAAGTCAGTGCAGTAATTCTGTGTTATTTCACTGTGCTCATTTGACATGCCAATCACAAAAAGTAAGCCGGCAGGAACTGCACTTCCATTTTAATATCATTTCAAATAATAACAGCACATCTACTGCTGAAGAGTCATTAGTACCAGTACTTCATTAAAAGCTAATTGGCATAATATTACTGCTGACGCTCATCTGTCTACTAAAACTTGCGCAGTGATCCCCTCCTCTAGACTCCCAAAAGTTCTAGAACAGCATTCAGTGTGGAGAGTGACTCTCTGCACAGCATCTTTATCACCGAGTGGGTTAAAACCCTTGTGAATTACTACCTATTAACTCAGCAGAGAGGAAAAAGACAGTTTGGCTGGATTCTGGTGGAAAAAAAAAAAGCACGTCGCTTGGGTTCCATTAAACCAGTGATTAAACTATTATATTCTTGGACATCATAATTTTATAGCTAAGTTTAATACACCAAACAACTGAAAACAGTCTGGCTATGGGGTGTTCTGTCCAATGCTATGAATATTCAGCAGCAATTTGAGCTTTGAGCTCCCTCTTGTGCCACGCAACTAAATTACGGACAGAATAATTTGTCTTTACTGGTTTGGATGGTGGGAATTTTTGGTGAGTGGATGGATCCAAGAATGCTGATGGACAACGGGCGGTGATCCAAGAATGCTGATGGACAACGGGCAGTCACCGCCTGGCCCATGCCCACACCAGTGTTTAATATTTGATATATCAGTTCAGTGTAGCACCTGACTGAAAAAAAAACCCAAAGAATATAAGCACAAGGGTTTTTCCCTTGTGCTCAGCTCAGGAAAGTATCAATATTTCTTAATCTTACTGATGCTCACATCAATATGCAGCTGCATCTTAATGCAGGTAGCACATGTTAGATACAAAGCATAAAATCTAGAGTCATTGTCTTCATAGATTCCTTGGTCCTTTTGACCAGAACACAGTTTGTGGCTTTTGTTTTCAAAAGATATTGCTGTTTCCCTGAACACGTATGAAAACCCCACATAACCTGAGGCAAACAGTCCAACAGAAGAACGGTCTCTGAAAAATCAGATGTCATCTCCAGCCTTAGCAAAACTGTCCGATGTTTTGAAAACAGAGAATGTGGGCAATAATTATGTAGACAACAAATTAAGCTCCTTCCAAGGACAGCCTCTGAGGCCAGTCATTCTAACCCCTTAATCCAGATGTATTCTGAAGGAATAGCTCATCTCTAAATTCATAAGGAAAAAACAGTTCTGCTATACTGTAGGTAACTGATCCTGACACCCGAGCGCTCCAAGAATGACAATCATCCATTTCAATAACAGGGAAGTGTTTCTTCAAGCAAAGTTGCCTGTTTGAAATACAGATAATTCTCCTAAGGAGAATCTATAACTCTAACTGAGTTTGCCTTATAAACCACACGTAAATAAAAACCTCCTAAAAGTGACACTGCTTCAAAATCAAACTAAGGCTCTGCCTTCCCTGGGCGTGCTCAGGTGGTAGCGAGCAGGAACCTCAGGATCTGATGGCACCATCACGCACAGAAAACAGACCCCAGCTTGGAGCTGTGCCGGCAAGGCTGACTCATGTACATTTTTATCACCAATTATCTACAGAGACAACAGATTTCACGTGGTGTTGCTGTGCTGAGTAATTCCTCAGTCGGAGGTCGGATCCTATAGAGTAATTTCTGAGATTAGAAACACACTTTCACTGACAAATTCTGGGTTTTTTCACTGTATATGTGTGTCAAATAAAACCTGAACAGCAATCTCTAGCAAAAACTGACCTCTGGATAGACTTGAGACAGATAGAGCGAGACAGAGAGAACAGAAACACTCAGTAGGTAAACTGATATATTCAGCATATCTGTTTCTTTAGGACAGTGCTTGTATTTATCAAAATGGTTGTAAATTTTCATGAGCCACACAGCTCTCCCAGAATTTTCTATTGCAAGCTAAACAAGTGGCCAATCTGCAAAATATGACCAGTCTACAAATATCCTTCTAGTTTTTTTGGAGTGTTTTGGTTTTACTCATTACTCCTTTTTGTTTTCTGTTGTCTTCTACGATAATTAATATTTTCTTCCCAGACAAAGGTACTGGCTTGCACTGGGCTGAGTGCAGATCCTATGGAATGAGTACAAATGAAGCAGCCTCAGCAGATGAATATTCCTCATTTCCAGTTTGGTTTTTGTGATCTTTTAGGCAGTCTTAATCCAGTGGACATGGGCAGTCCTGATTTAATAATCACACATGGCTTCACTCGGGATGTTACCTGGCACCTATGTCATAGAATAGTTTTGGCTGGAAGAGACCTTCAAGATCATCAAGTCCAACCTTATTCCCAGCCCTATCAAAACCACTAAACCATGTCCCTAAGCAATCAAAAGGCCTTATGGAAATCTAAGTGCATTAACAGAATTAACCTGTATCAGATGTTTGTGAATTTCAGTAAAAATCCAGCATCAAGTTGGTCTGATAAGATCTCCCGTCCATAAACCAGTGGTGCCCAGAATTATCTTACCATCTTTCAGTTCTTTAACTAATTAGGTCCCATATGACCTGTTATAACTGCAATTCTCATCAAACCAACCAGTCTATTTGCTCAACCCATCCCCTTTGTTGACTTTAAACCAGTAGCACATCATGAGCTTTTATTTCCAGGTTTTCTAAGCAGTGTTTGTGTCCTTGCAGGGACAGACAGACGTCTGCATGAGCCGTGCAACTGCTGCCGTCCACTCAAGTCCGCAGAGGGACTCTAACATGCACCAGGTAAGACCCCAGCTCCACACCTCAACAATTACAAGTGTATTTAAACTTCAAGCCTAAACTGTGCGCACACTGTGCTCATGGAGACACACATTTTGTGGGATAGCAACAAAGAAATGGAGTAAAATACGACCAGTATTCCTGGAGACCAAATACTGTCCTGTGTTCACAGCAACCAGGTTCCCCTCTGCTCATTTTTTCCCACCAACCAACACTCAGCAAATCAAACCAACTTCTGTTAGGATCACATCTACTATGAAACCACTGTTTTCCTTATTCTCGTAAAAGGTATTTGTTGCAATTTTTCACAATCATTCCGTTTTAGCCCAGCTCTGCTACTGTAAAACAACAAAAAAAAGAGAAATCAATGGCAAGACTCATCGATTTCAGGAGGGCACTTGTCTAAACCCCATTGATTTTACCATCTTCTCTACTCCTTTTTCTGGGATGAATGCACGTGAGTCTCTGGTCCTCTGTGGGGAACAACTGACTGAAGCTTGAACGTTTCTTTTCTCCCCACACAGTTTCCAGTAAGGACTAGGCAATCTCCAGTTCATAAGCACAGCCATTCTTTGGGTGATGCGGTTGGCACTGAAGCGTCTCTGTCACAAGAAAAAGCTGAGACACCCAGAGCTTAGCCTGGAGAAGACACAGAGGGGATCTTCTCAATGCTTATCGATATCTAAAAGGTGGGGGTTGAGAGGATGGGCCCAGCCTCTTTTCAGTGGTGCCCAGCAACAGGACAAGGGCAATGGGCACAAACTGGAATACAGGAGGTTCCACCTAAACATAAGGAAAAACTTTATTCTGAGGGTGACAGAGCCCTGGAACAGGCTGCCCAGAGATCCCACAGCTCGTTCTGCTGTTCACAACTAGAGGGTATCAATCACTATTCATAGTGATAAAGGATCAGGAGGATAGATATTGAAAATAAAGAATTCTTAATTAATAAAAAAAAATATTCTTTTTCTTCCTTATTTTCCATAGCAGAGTAGAAAAGGAGAAAAAAGAAAATAGAAAGATTTTTTTCTTGCACAGCCAGTGAAAAATAAAATTACATGAATTTTTTTGGTTATTTTTATTTTCTTTCCTCTCTTTCCTCCGATGTTAAATGCAAAAATAAAAAAATAAATCCAAAAAGTCTTCATGGAAAACTCCCGATTGGGGAATTTTTTTGTTTGTTTGGTTTTTGTTTTTGTTTTTGTTTTTGTTTTTTGTTATTCTTGTTGGTTGAACTTGCACATCTGTGAAATAAAAGGAACTACCGTGTCGGGACTGTGTTTATCTCTTCTGTTGAAGATGTGCGCTAGTTTTCAAACGTTTGGTTTTTTGATAAAAGAAAAGAAACCCCACTATCAAGTGCCCCCCGGTTTCTAAATGAAGCACAGCAAAAAGCTGACCATTAGATGGCCTGTGCATATGTATGAAATTAAACTTGTGAAACTTCAGCCTGAGAGTGTTTCTAGGAGATAAACATGTAATACATTATAACAAACCCCAGTTAATCTATTGTTATCTCTCTTTTATTTCATCAGCTCTTTGGATTAGACTACACAGCTTTACTGCCATGTGCTCTGAATAGAGTAGATGGAAAAAAAATCTTTTTTTCTTATTCTTACTTTAAAGAATACATTTTTCAAAGCCTGATTATAAATCCTTCGCTGGCAGGAATTACTACCAGAAGTATTGTGTGAGAAATATATTCTCAGCACACTGCAAAAGGCTTTCGTCATGGATTTGAGGAGAGTAATGAAAAGTCTCATTAAACCTGAAACTGGGCAGACATTGCACCTTTCCAAACCCAGTCTAATAGCTTACTTTTAGATTTGCATATCATTCCTTATTCGACACTTGTAGTTACAGAGCAGGTGCTTTTAGACATATTTTTAATGCATCTAAATATCTCTGCCTTTCATTGCACAGTGTTCCTTTAAGTCTGAAAAGGAAAATAGCACCAACAGCTACAGGGCAGATCAGGAGTGGTTATGTTGCCTTCCTCCACCAGAAAATTAATTTAAACAGCCACTGTGGCAGCTTTGACCCAAAAGCCTGAATTTTACCCAAGCAACGTGGATGCCACCTCCCTGTCTGAGTGCAGGGGGTGCTCCCGTTCGCACACCTCTTCCCACAAAGCTCTAGCCAATCTTATTACCAAGGAAAGTCAAACTGCACACTGTGTGGCCTGCCAAGCATGGCTGGGAGAATTTAGTAGCCCTCAACCAAAGCAACGATTGACTGTCCCACACTATAGTGAAATAGGAAACAAGGATAACGAAGCAAAATAGCTTTGTGTGCACGCTCACGGACCAAGCTACTGAGCAATGGCATGGAGGGGTGTCTTGGTGGCAGGTCACTTTGTGCTCCAGGTCCTGCTTCTCTACACTTGGCAACATTAGAACTGGATTTAGTACGAACTGACAAAAAAAGTTACAGAAACAGGGGATAAAAAGGCCCAAGTCCACTAGGAAATCGGTACAAAATGCAATTTTTTCCCCCCTTCATTTATTAATTTTCTTCAGCCTGCTCTCATTGTTCTTAGCCCTTTTATGAGCTCCTCTGGACTGTTGCTATTCCTGATATCTGCTGATAATTGCAGTCAGTGATGAAGTAGAGTTCTGCTAGCAACTGGTACGCTGGCTCAATAACACAATCTCACTTACAGACGAACCCTAAAAAGCAATCTATCAAAAGAAGAATAAGCCTCCCCCTCATCCCAGGGGCAGAGACAAGGTTTTATTAAAAAAGGAGGAGGGGGGCGAACGTCTTTGTTGAGAATTTTTACAATTGTGTTTCGGTTTTCCTCTCAATGCTGAACTGCCTCTTGCTCCCACGTCTGCTGCCCGTTTTGCCTGTATAAACCAATAGAATGCTAACAGGCCAGTTTTAATATCAAAGGCAGCTCAAAAAAGGGATGACCCTTAGGGTGTAACCTACACTGCAATCATTAAACAATTTCAGGCTATTTGAAAAAGAGCTTTTCCACTGAAAAAAAAATATATTTCCACTGAACTCTTAAACTTACTCCCCAATCTTGCTGAATTCAGCATGTTTAGCAGGAAACCACCACACTAAATGCCCCACAGTAATGTCATTAAATTCTCTGGATCTTGGACACGTATTCTATATGTAGTATATTATATCCAGTGCATTAAATGCTCTCTTAGCAACTAAACAACCGCTACTCACCAAAATGAGCTCACTCAGGTTCTTAATAACAGACAGAAAACCCCAGATACCCGTGGGAGAACATAATTCACAAACCATTGCATCTCTGACCTCTCGTCCCTTATGAGGGATCTTCAAAACCAGCTCAAAAATACAAGCCTTGGAAGGAGAATTCATAACTCTGCTGGACACTAAAAAAAAATAATAAATCACACTCAATATATCCACCGGTTTCAAGTTATATTTCCCCATCTCACAGCTTCATGATCTGCAGACAACAAATGACCTGTCTCCTCTCTTCTCTGCCAGAGGAAGTCCCCGAGGGTAACAATCGCCTCCTCCACCTGCCCCCATCTCATCTCAGAGCTCCAACCTTTCTCCCAGTAGTGTAGCTGATTTACATACCAGAGTGATTGTTTCTGACATTTTGGACCTTTTGTTCTATTTAAGACAGTTACCAAGGAGCAGCAGGCATTGCCCATCAAATCAGTATAGTAATTATAAATATTTATTATTATAATTATAAGTAACTCCATATTGTAATGTACGTATCCAAGCCCAGTAAACTAAGAGCCGTCTTGTGCTGCACTTCTTTGTTTCTATCTTCTCTGTTACTCCCACATGGGATCCCCTTTTCTAATGAGGTCTGGGCTCAAAGCAGATACAACAGAGCCTTGTCTCCCCTGTGTCTCAAAGCCAGATGCAAGAACAGCAAGCCAGAAGAATCACCACTAGAGAGCTGCAGTGCGAGGCAAATTCCTCCTGAAGTCAGCAAGTAGCATTTTGGTGCCATTTTAAAATTGACTGCACGTGCTTTCTATCACCCAGAGCAGCTTTTGTCATTTTCAGGGTTACCCCCTGGACTGAGTTAGTTGACCTCTCTCATCCTACGTTATTTTCCTATAAAATAATTGCCGAGTCTCTTTTTTTATCCTTGTGCTGAGTGGCGGATGGGGACAGTTTTGCACCAGAATGGCAGGCAGCCTCTGCCTTTCCAGACCTCTATCAGTAACCACCAGCAGATAGCAGTGGCTGTTTCAAAAAAATTCCTCTGGCTGTTGAGAATGACTTCATGAATTGCGGTCCCGGATATCTTACTTAAATTGCTTATTTTAATTTACATGATAAGCCACTGTTCCTACAGGTCCAGCCCAGCCAGGCATTTCAACATGCAGTCAGCCTCATTGCTGTGACATAATCCAACCAAATAACCCAAGTGACTTGATAGAGGTAGATAACTGCAATAGATCACAGCCTAAGGACTTACATTGCTTCTAATTCGTGCTTTCCCAAATGAAATTGTACTGAAGTCACCAATAACCAATTGAAAACAAGAGATCGACACGTGCCCCTTCTCACAGTATGCTCTCTTGCCCCTCTTCTCAGTCTATAAATGAATAGATTTGGTGGGACACCAAGATATATTCCTTCCTGAAATTTGCAATCATAGGCTAGCATTGAAATAATTGTGTGAATTTGGGTCCCAGGTCTGTGGAAGAAAGTACTGAGGATGCAAATCCTAATCGAAGGGTGCTAATAGTGGGGGGAGGTTCCACTCAGTTATATCCTCCACTAGGAAAGGCAGAAAAAGCTGTAACGTAGGAAAATACTGTATTCCATTTTGCCATTCTGGTAGATCAGATAAATCACGTATCCACACTCCTGGGCTACCTCCTCAAGCCAGCTTTCTGCTTACTTCACACCCACCAGATTTCAAAAGAGATGGAATTTCTCTGTTATTATACTTACTTTCTGTCTGCCTTCACTCGGCCTATCAGCTCAAGAGAGAATTTATTACAGTTTAATGTTGTGTAGCATCTGTTCAACTATAAATTAATCACTGTCAGATAGGAATAAAGATAATTAGTTTCCTAGAGTACATCTTTTTCTTTAGTTGTTAATTACCTATACAGGGATCTTTGCCTTCCGTAGAGTCAGCGTAATCACAACATCAAAATGTCATTATTCAAACTCTTTGTGAGGAAATATGAATTGCTTTTATTCTTTAGCAGCATTGAAAGTTAATGCAAATATCTAAGTATTTTGAAGCTGGTGAAGACACTATTACATTCACCATTAAGCAAAATGAAACAAGCAAGTTCTCACGCTGTTTAAGGCAGCTAAATCACCACGCTACCAGGTTATATCACAAAGCCATTGCAGGCAGAGCACAGTCAGGACTCCCAAATTCCACTTCCAGCTTTACAATGGCCGTTTTCTGTGGCTGCCTCCGTGTTTCAAGCACCTTCTTACAAATTCAGATGCTACCTCCAACTTCACAGTCCTATGAGCAGAGCCCTATAGCTTTTACGTATGAAGTACAGAGTTTTGCATCATCTGCTTTCCTGCTTTGCATGAGAAATTTAAAACAAGTTGCCTGGAAAGAAATCATTTATAGAGATGCCTGGTCAAAAAATGAACATATATTTCTATAAAGCTGTTCAGGGCAGAAAAAATAAACCCCAACGATATATAAATACAACAACTACTTGTACTGTTATCAAATAAATGTTTTGGGGAAAAACAAACCCACAACAAACACAAAACAAACCCTCCAGTCCAAACACACACATAACACATCAAATTTTTCCCATGAAACACAAACCTTTTCTGTCAGCTTTGTATTTTTAGGTGCATCCAGTAAGTGGACTTCTCTCTGGCCACAGAAACCTGAAAGACAAAAGTCTTCCCCTTTCCTGAGGGCTGGTAATCTAACAACTTTGTTTGACAGAACTGAAACAAATGATCAGAGGAAAAGAATTCCTTCCACTGACTCCCAGAGAAGAGAAGTCTAGCCCTGCCTACAGAAGAGCAGGTAACTTCCAGGAATCCAGAGGATGGGATGAAGACTTTGCGTGAGGAGAACATCACCCCATTTCCTTCTTCACTGTAAACAAATGCAATGTCCTTGACTGAGTCTCTGTGGTCAAGCCAACACCGGGAATGCGTCTCAAGGAAGCTATCAGTGTGTAAACTAACGATTCCTAAACTATTACCTTCAAAGGTGAATACACGTAGGAAGATGATACCCTGTTAATGCTTGATTCACCTTATATTTCTAAAAATTCTATACTAATATTGGAGGGGGCAACGGAAGCAGGGCATGGAAGGAATCTCTCTTCCCAGTGACACTAGTGAAGACTGAGGGCACCCATTAAAACAACAAGGTTAGAAAATGAAGCAGGAAAAGCATATGACACTTTCCCTGACAGGAACACATCAGAAATCCATATCAATAGCTCTTTGAAAGCAAAGCTTCTGCCAAAAAGAAATGGAATGAAAAATTCAAAGTTAACTTCAGGCAGTTTGCCTTCTCGTGACGTGAGACACTGTAACGCTTTGCACCAAGAAATGTTCTGAATACTCTCTCCCCTAACTGCCAGAAGGTGGTAGTATTTCAAAATATTAACATTATTTATGAGGAAATCCACTCACTGGTTTCTGAATTCTGGCCATCTGCCTGTGCTGTACTATTGTGTTCACAAGAGTTACAGGTCAGCATCCGCGCTGTGCCAGAACCTAGAGACCTGGGTACCAGAGGGACTGGAAAACACGCTGCAGAGTCTTGTGATTCAAGATCAGGGGGGAAAATGTATTAATACCTGCTTGTCATCAGGGTAGTCTGACACGGTATCGAACATCAGTGATAACTTCTGGAGTCTGCAAAAGCCATCGAGTGAACTATTCTCAGCCCTGAGAATACAGAGGTCTCTGTAGGATCACTTGAGGCCAGGCCTCCCAGTCGAAATGCACACCTCTTTACAAACTCATTAAATCTTCCAGAGCTTTTCCTGCTAACTTCAAAAAACATATTCTCCAATGAGGACAAACTAAATTTAGGGATGGATCTGTAATTAAACAGCGCTGCCAAAGAGCAGGTCTGGCTCATGTTAACAGCCCATTCTCAGCATACGGTGTCTGAGTATCTATCAAGGTAACCTTAATAAAAGTCATTCCACAGCAATGCTAACAAAAGTATTTTGAGCATTTTTTTGCTCATAAATGAACAAACTTCTGCAAATCTTCGAACCAGGATGAAATTGCCGTAGTGTGCAGTGCTCCGACCAGATGGGGTTGGTCAAAGAAATTGTTTATAGCAGACAAAAACCAGATGTCCCTACCAAATAAATTAAATCCAATGCATTTTTGTAGGATATCCTAGACAAGAATGGCCCTGCTAGTGGACATATTCAGACTACTTCTGCAGGTCCCCATTAGTGCTCACAGGATGAGCAGAGGACAGGTGGCACAGGGAAATGGTCTTCTTGAAAACAAGATGAGAAAAGATCCCAGTAATTCTGTCAAAATGGGCCCACACAGCTGTGCCAGGCCACTTAACACATCACCACAGGATCTCTGTCAGACAAACATCTTCTCAACCTGGAACATTACACTAAACCTTCCTAAATTTCTTTTGTCGGCAGAGAGGGATGTGATGAAGGAGAGAAATGAGGACAATGGCAATGCTCCCTTCTCTATCCCACCCATGGAAAGCTCCTTCTGCTCCACAGGCTTCCATGATGGCCCTCCCTCACCAGGCTGAAGGAGGCAGCATGGCCTGAAGTCATTGGCTGCCTCCTCCTCTTCTTAGGCAGTGGAAAACAACGTGCTGGAACCTTGAAGGTTTTCCTGCAGAGACTCAGGAAACATCTCTACTGACAAGGTTTGTGGCGAGCAAATAAGTTATTTCATCATGAATCCGAGAAAAGCTGAGTGGCACTGTCCAGGTTTGACCCATAGAACTAAGCACACTGTGTTCTACCTACTGGGCTTTTGCTTTACTAGTCATTTGTTGTGTGCCGGCACAAGTCAATGATTCTTCGCATAATTAATTGTTCTTGAAGACCTAATGACACTCATTCTGTAATGCCTCCATGTATCTACCTACTGGGAAAAGAAGCAGAAAACTCGTCACACCCCAAAGCTGCACATATTTATGGTCAATAAAATACTTCTGCTTGCAATAACTGCCTCATGATTCTTGCATTTTTGTTTCATTCCTACGTCTTTAAGAGACAAAGTTTGGCAGAAGGCGCCTTTAATATTCAGGGGGGGAAAAAAAATTTTTACAATGGCACCCCAGGAACCAGAACAATAGTGTTGCTTTTATTCTGATGTGATCTGCACAGCTTGAAAAGTCATCTAGAAAACTCAAGTACTATTAAGAGGGAAAGATCTTTTCTGGGGGAAAATTATTCCTTAGGGCTTGATGCAAAGAAAAAAAAAAAAAAAAAAAATCAAACCACGAATTATATGAATCTTGATTACACTTAGAGAATTGCCTGTATGCTTCAAAACTGTTAGCTCAGCTCTGGTCAAAATCCAGTCAGAAGGAATGAGGCTGAAAAATAAAAAGCTACGTGGGAGATCCCTGGTGAATCCAAAGCAGTCTCGTTCCAGAAAGGAGGAAACAGCCACCCTGGGTCTTGGCTTCCAGCACAGTTATGTGATGGGTGTACTTTAGGAACAGAGTATAATGGTTCAAGACTAAAGCTGCTTGCAGACAGTGTAAAAGTTTGGCCCTTTAGGCATGAACTAGCACCCCTGCAATTTCTAGGAATTACAAGCAAAAAGAACAATGTAAAAATAGTAGGAGACAGGCCAGCTTAGATGTGACTCAGCCTGGCATTGTCACCATATTAAGCAGAAGGGGACATTCAGTAGGCATTCTATAGCTTTCTTTTTTTTTTGGAGTGTGCAAATACCATCTTCTGTTGACTTTTTTTCCCAGAAAACCAATGAAAAACTGAGCCTACCTTTTAGACATAAGCAAATAAAATCAGCACAACTCTAGGGTGTTGAAGACAGCAGATTTTGGTCTCTTTTTTTTTTTTTGCTCTCTGAAGGGTGCTACACCCAAAGTAGGAAACTGTAAAAAGGAAGGCAGAGTCTCCCAGCTTTGCTGCTGGCTGAACTCAGAGTCCAAATGCCTCCTCTCCCAGTTCCTCACAGAGAATATAAAGTGACGACATGGTCTGGACTGGACTTGGAAATGTCAGGCAATAAATACACTGCAAATGTTGATTTCCCTGGACGCTCTGCAGGACTGGAGAGAAATTGAGAGTCCCTTACTAACAGGAGCTTACTTTTTCCAGAGTAACATCCTATAAAAAGGTATTTATTAGATAATGAATTGCAAGGTGCTGTCAGCTGAAAGTGATCTCTCATGCAGCAAGTGGTCACATTAGGCAAAATTTTATTTTAGTCATTTAATCAAAATCAAGGAAATTAGTTTCTCTGTGAATTCTTCATATAAATCTCTTTTCTGCTGTCTGTTTCCTCTCTTTCAACAATTTAGGGTAGAATTTCCAAGCCCATCAGTAATGTTTAATGCTCAAATCTAGTGCAATACACTATTTAAACATCTGTAACTCAACCTTAAAACTGTATTCCTTAGAAAGATGCTTCATTTTTTTTTATTTTTTTCTAACCAGAAAACACTATTAGCTGGCCTCAGATTTACTGCTTTCTCCAAATATGTCTTCTCTGTACTGTAAGCCATTAAGAATGTTTTTAATTTGTTTTATGGTGCATTAGCAGGGGGAAACACTTCATAAGTAAATAGAAAACTATGATGAAGCTTCTTTCCCAGGCTGAGCCTCTCTGCCAGCTCCCTATACCGGCATTGTAAGGGAGCAAATGTGAAGACCAAAGAGAGTTCAGTCCTCACAGGACTCTCATTCTTCTGACTAAGAAAGCCAAGTGGCCCCAGGTTGCTACACGCACTGATTCAGATGAGTGCAAAAGACGCTGTGGGTGTGTTACCTTCATAGAATCATTTATGTTGGGAAAGACCTTTAAGATCATTGAGACCAACTGTTAACCCAGGACTGCCAGGTCACCGCTAAACCACGTCCCTCAGCACCACATCTACATGGATTTTAAATACCTCTAGGGATGGTGGCTCCATCACTTCCCTGGGCAGCCTGTTCCAGGGCTTGACAATCCTTTTGGGGAAGACTTTATTCCTAATATCCGACCTAAACCTCCCTGGGTGCAACTTGAGTCTGTTTCCTTGTGTCCTGTCACTTGTTCCTTGGGAGAAGAGACCAACCCCACCTGGCTCCAGCCTCCTTTCAGGGAGTTGTAAAGAGCAAGAAGGTCTTCCATGAGCCTGCTTTTCTTCAGGCTAAACAACCCCAGTTCCCTCAGCTGCTTCTAAGAAATAAGAAAATATATCATATAACGTATAATCAATGAAGTGCACTGCTTTTGTCACTACGAGCAATCCTGACATCAGGAACAGCATCACTCTCAAGACAAGGACCTCCATGTGAGCAGAGGTGGCAGATCCTGCTCAAAGGCAACGAGCAGAGATGGTCATGGACAGAGCCACGTAACCAGAACTAAGAAGTCTCTCCTACCCAGGAACCAAATCGTTTCTTCTGCTGTTAATGGGAAGAGAAGCCCATCTGCACTACCCCTCCTTGACAAGGTCTACCACATGATGTTACTGTCCTTCATTGCCACTCACCTCCCAGCTTTTTTGAGTGCAGACAGAGCAGGGAGGAGCTCAAGAGCTGCTCAAGGGCTGGATACTCACTCCCCTCTCACCTCATCCTGAGCTGGGAAGCAAATGCAACATTCTCAGTGCATGTCAGGAACTTCTGGAGTCAGTTACAATCCAGACAGATTTACTGTCACAGCCTTGCCACTTGTTGCCTCACACAGCGGTTACGAACATTATCACTCTAAATAGCTCAGAAAGTGTTCTTGCTCTGTAAACTGGTAGTTCTGTGAGCAACAGAACTGATGAAGCCTTTCCTTTGTGGATTTTTTCAGGTCTAATAAAGCTGAACTCACCCTGCAGTTATTCACTGAATGGAAATATTAATGTGATTTCTCTCTGCTTCCCATTCTTACAGGAGTTGTAGAGCTAATATTGCTGAGACCACTTCCTTGCCATCAAATTGATTGAGACTGGTTCAAATTTCACCAAAGCTGTCTAAGAAATGAGAAGTTTTGAGCAACTCGATAGGCAAGAGAACACTGTGATTGTGAAATATTTGTTTCTGTAGGAAACTAAGCCCCCCAGAAAAGCAGGAAAAAACCCTAAGCTTTTTAATAACAATGCTTAACTGCCCTCAAACTCTGCATATAATATGCAACAAAATCATTTTCAAATGAAAATAGATGGCTTAGCCCTTGTATACCTGTTGGATCTCTCCGGATTGTTGCTCTCCTGGAGGACAATTTTCTCTCTGAAAGTTTCCATTCCTCCTCCTTCCCTTCACATTCCCTAAAGGGCTTTCACACAACTGGGAGTCCTTTTCTGACTCTGTGCAGGCAGCTGAGCTGCCTGTTCCTCCTCCCATACAAACCCCTTGTATATTTGATGGCAGCAGGAGGCAGAAGGAAAAAGCTGACAGCAAGTTCAGCCAAAGCTCTTTTCCCTTTCCCTTGAAGAATGAGAGAAGACTAGGGTTGTTCATAGGTGAGAAGAGTATATATTAGAGAAAAGGAGTAAATCAGGACAATGGTGAGAAAGGATTTATGGGCTTGGGAGGGAAAACAGCGGCCGAGCTGCTGAACTGGAATAAACGATCATAGTACCATTGACTATAAGAGTTCATCAGCTTGCCACCAGCTGGGGAACAGCATTATTTGTGGGAAGGCAAAGGGAGCTGGGCTTGTTTGAAAGGGCTACAGCTTCCAGGGAGTGATCTGGGTTAAGTGGGCTCAATCTGCCCTCACCGTGATATTAAATCACCCCATGTTTCCCAGCCACCCAAGTTAGGAACTTCTGAACTGGCACCAATGAATTCTGTGAGGCTTTACATAACAGCTGAAGTCATGTAGCTAAGCTGTATCTCAGTTATCTAGCACATATTGAAGGCCCTATTCCCTCACCTCGTACTAAGTGTAATCATTTATGCTTGTCCAAAGTGAAGCAAATGTGTAATTAAAAAACTATGGTTGCATTTCATGCAGATTTTCTGCTAGTGTAAAGGATTAGGAATGAGCCCTGTCCTTCCTTTCCACAAGAATTAACAATATCGTTTGGGAAGTTGCACTGAAGTCACGTAAGGGAAATCAGCATTAGACTTTAGAAACAGACCATAAGTCAGAATTTTAACATTTCTTTTCTCCCTGAGATGAGAAACTAGACTACAACATAGAGATGGACAACACCAGGGCTGCAAAAGCAAACTGTTCACGGGCTCTGGCCGAAGCGCAGATGAACGGCTGGGCAGGGGATAAGCTCGATGGGAGATGCCAGACACCACAGCGCCTTTCCAAAGAGGAGGTATTAGAGTGAGTGTTCCAAAACACATGCTGATTGTGTTGGCAGAATTCAAACTAGACAGCGTGAGCAACCTCAACTAGTGAAATGCACAGGAGAAAAAATAACATACGGCAAGGCACAGAGAAAGGGGGAAGAATCAGCATCTCCAGCTAGGCATAGAGCTGTTAATTCAACCCTTAGGAAGAAGTTGTCTGTCTGTTCTGAGAAAAAAACCCCTGAAGAGGGAATAACAACTTACATTTAGCATTCTTGAAAGGAGCATGAATTTCTGGAGCAGCACTGCTTGCTGGAGCAAGTTCATGGGGTGCATGCTGGCTCCAATCACAGAATCACAGGTGGGTAGGGGTTGGAAGGGACCTCTGGAGATCATCGAGCCCAACCCCCCTGCCAGAGCAAGGTCACCCAGGGTATGTCACATAGGAGCGCATCCAGACAGGTTTTGAAAGTCTCCAGAGCAGGAGACTCCACAACCTCTCTGGGCAGCCTGTCCCAGGCTCTGTCACCCTCACAGGAAAGAAGTTCCTCCTCACGTTGGGGTGGGACTTCCCATGTTCCAGCTTATACCCGTTATTCCTTGTCCTACTTATGGGCACCACTGAAAAGAGCCTGGCCCCTTCCACTTGACACCTGCCCCTCAGATGTTTATAGACATTAAAAGATCCCCTCTCAGGCTTCTCTTCTCCAGACTGAACAGCCCCAGGGCTCTCAGCCTTTCCTCATAGGAGAGATGTTCATGTCCCTTCACCATCCTCATAGCCTCTGTTGGACTCTCTCCAGTAGATCCCTGTCTCTCTTGAACTGGGGAGCCCCAAACTGGACACAGTATTCCAGCTGTGGTCTCACCAGGGCAGAGTGGAGGGGGAGGAGAACCTCCCTACACCTGCTGGACACAGCTTTCCTAATGCCCCCCCAGGCTGCCATTTGCCTTTCTGGCCACCAGGGCCCATTGCTGTCCCATGGAGAACTTACTGTCCACCAGGCCTCCAGGGTCTTTCTCCATGGAGCTGCTTTCCAGCAGGACAACCCCTGACCTGTACTGGTGCCTGGGGTTATTCCTCCCCAGATGCAGGACTCTACACTTACCCTTGTTGAACCTCACGAGGTTAAATACAGAGAGGCAAATGATCTAACGGCTGGTGAATCCCCGTTGTGCCATTATATCGTAATGTGCTCCTAGAAAGGGGCTCAGTATAAGCACTGTTGTTGGAAAACAGTTTCATTCCATCTCTTTGTTAGCACAAATTTCCCTATTCCTTGTGTTTCAAACACTTTTCCCCATTCCCCCTTAGCTTTCTTGTTTTGTTTTGGTTTTTTTCAGGGCACATAGGCAGTGTAAAGTCACTGAAATGCTTTTGACTCTTTCTTTGTTGTTTTTTTTTACAAGCTTCAGCCCTATTCGGAAGGGCTTTCCAAGTAAGTAACATCTGTTGGCTTTTTTTCAGCCATTAAATCATTTCAATTTAAATCTGTGGGTCCCTGCTCATAAATCTGAGTGTGTTGTCACAGTCCACACCTGCATGTTACTTTTTGCTTCTCCATCAGCTTTTGTGCTTCTAATCCCCCCCCAGAACTGCAGAAGAATCAAGAAAAAAGAAGGAAAGGAGAAAAAAGCTGAAGAGATACCTGCTGATCGGTCTGGCAACCGTCGGGGGTGGAACAGTGATCGGTGAGGCTGCCCTTGGAGTTTTGGAGACTTGCTCCTGAGTTGCAGGCACAGTGCTAGGGGCAGGGCCGGGGTCTGAATTACACGTTCAGCAGCAGAAACCATCACACCTTTGAGCCCAAGTTCTGATTTTAAAGCATTCACTGCTTTTCTGTGCCAGGCTGAAGGTAGTTTGTCACTCCAGGTACCAAAAAGCCACCCCAAACAAAACAAAGCAAACAAAACAAGACACCCCCCAAGTACAAGGAAAATGTTTTCAGCCACACGACAATAAAACTGAAAGAATTAGCTGGAAAAGTGATTCCAGAGTAGGTTCCCTGCAAGTATTAAACTGGGGTTGTCAGCCTTAAAGAACATTCTCTCCTGTTTTGCTTGTGATATAAGAGGATCAGATTTTCAACTCTCAATTCAAAATAGGACACAGCTCGCCCCAGGCTGCCACACATTCTTCCTTTGACTTTTAGTCTTCAGAGGTCAGTCAGAGAATCTGTGCAGAGATTCAGAACCTGGGGGAGGGTCTCAGAAAGCCCCTTTATCAGTGATTTTGTGCCCTTCTGGTAGCATTAGCGGTACTCACACAGCCCAGGGAAATGCCTGCCTGGTTTTTGCAAGTGATCATAGTTTAGTGATATCACTCGTTGCATTTTCAGGCTTGACTGGGGGTCTTGCTGCCCCCCTGGTTGCTGCAGGAGCTGCTACTGTCATCGGGAGTGCTGGAGCAGCTGCCCTGGGTTCGACTGCTGGAATTGCTGTCATGGCATCCCTTTTTGGGGCAGCTGGAGCTGGCCTTACTGGTAAGAGAGTGACCGCACATGTCTCAGCTCCCGAGGGGCAGGATCGTGTCCGAACGCAGAGCTAACGACTTACCTGAGCTCTGCAGAGCGAGGGAAGCAATTTGAGGTGTAATCTTAATAGAAATATAACATTTTTATCTCGATGCTGATGAAGATGTTGTGCAGCCCTTGATGACCCAGTAGGGAAAGAATATTTAGCTCGTGGCTAATGAAGGAAAGAAGGGTTAGAGAGATGCTGCCATGGAGAGCTGCAGCTGTTACAGCTGATGTCTGCTCTGCAGCAAAAAAAAGCCTTCTGCTGGGCTTCCCTCCAATCACGCAGGCTCAGAAGGGTCATGTTGGCTCCATGACATGACACCAAGCTCTAAATAGTGCATGGGCTGGCTGAGAGGTTTGGAATGGGAAAAACAAAATTATCCAAATTACCCAAGTAATTTCTTAGGAACTTGTAGTGTTATCAGAGTCTGTCCCTGCTGAGACTCGTTTTTCTGCCTTGCTATGTGTAGGATACAAGATGAAGAAGCGTGTGGGAGCCATAGAAGAGTTTGAATTCCTCCCACTTACTGAAGGAAAGCAGCTTCACATCACCATAGCGATTACCGGGTGGCTGTGTGCTGGCAAATACGGTAAGAACAAGACGAGGAAACTGAGAGGGGCCTGGAGAGCTGGGTCTGTGTTCCCTTCCAGGCAGTGACAGCTCTCGTGGCACCATGTCTTCCCCACACTCGCATGGCCTGGTGACTAAAATGGGTCAACCCTCAGTATAAAACTTCATAACCCAACCTGCAATCCCAATCAAAACAGAGGAGAGAGAGAGGGCAGTAAACTGGCGGCAGCAGTGGGACAGCAGGATTGTTCGGGCTATTAAACACTGTGCCGTTTTGCTCAGAAAGACCTGCTTGGGCTGGATGATTTCCAGCACTCGCACGGAATGTCTCACCTATCTCTCAGCCCTTGTGTTTATCCGCCAGCAATTAACAGGAAAGGGTGTCTTTTTCTTTCTCGGTGTCTGCCAGATAATGAGGCTCCTTGGCAAGAAAATTCTGTCAAGTAAATCCTGTTAAGCACAGCGCTCAGGAGGGCAACTTGCAGGCAACAGCCTTGAAAAGTCTGCAGCCTTTTGGTTTCCAGTGTAGCTCGTCATGTAACATACGTCAGCTGTCCACTGGTGTCTTCAGCAACCTGACTGAACGGCTGCCAGTGTAGTCAGAAGCGTTGTGATTAACGTTGGATATCGCTCCCGCAGAAGGATGTCTCTGTCCTGTTGCTTGTTTGGTTGCAGCTCGTTGGCAGAGCGAGGTTGTTTCCACTTGGGCTTTTCTCATTGTCTCCTTGCCAGGGGTCCACATCCTTGGGGTTTGAGGGCTCCCAGGCACCATTACAAAGATGAGGGTGTCCCTTCAGGAACCTTTCTGTGGCTGTTTGCCCTTAAAAGGGAGTTACAAATGACACACATTCTTCTTCCATAACCAGCAATCTGCTAAAAGGTTTTCAAAAGCAAACTAGAATTGTTTCCCATTTTCCTTCCGTGTCTGGCTGTGTAACACACTTGCACGACTCCTTAAAACAGGGGGACCGAGCACAGGATTGTTACAGAATTTGCTCCCTCCTGATTCTTGAGCTCCCAGGAGCTGCCCCTCTGTGCATTCCCAACTCTGCCAGTACAGTGTGGTGCAATCTGGACCGGGGATCTCTTGTGCCACTCCGGGCAGCAGCTGCCTCAGCCTGCCCTGCATCATCAGGGGAAGGAACACCAAGGGAATGAGTTTAGTCAATTAAAACTCTGCTCTGCCTTCAGATTTATTCTGTCACTACAAATGGGAGAGAGTATGACTTAAAAGTTGGCCTTTTGGCCAGAAACTAGACTTGCGCGGTGGAAATTATCCATCATCTCCCAAAACATCCAGGCACTGCTTTGGATTAGCACCTGGAAGGAAAAAAAATTAAACTGAAGTGGCTAATTAGGCTAGAGGGCTAAGTGAAAATCACCACGGTCTGGATCTGCAAGTGCAGGTTCCTTGTTGTCAGCCAGGGCCATTGGTGCACTCCCTGCCTGCCTCAGTGGGAAGATGCTCTGTGACTGACTTTGACAAGATCTTACTTATTTTGTGTGCTTCTGGTGCCCTTGAGCTCAGTCTGTGCAGTGATTCAGCACTTCATCTCTCTCGGGACAGGCTCTCCTTTGGGCTGGAGGAGAAGATGGAGCTGCAGGGCTTGGCCTGATGGCTGATGGTGGGAGGAAAGTCCTTAATACCTGACAGCATGAGTGTTAAGGTCCATCTGTCTTGACAGTCCCTGAGGCAATTGAATGGGTCACGAAGTCTGAGCCTGTCCACGCTGAAGACTCTTTGCCAAGGCAGCTGAAGCTGCACGATTATTTACAAAGCCCAAATTCACGGAAATAACACAGTCTAAATCTCACAGGCCTTTTAAACGCGATGGCTCGTTGTCACAGGTTATCAGTATATTCCAGTGTCCCGCTGGTTCTTTACTGGTTCTTTGTTGGACACGTCTTGCTGGGAGTCAGCTGTTGTTGTGTTATCTCTGACCACAAATTCCATCCTTTCGACCCTTCTCAGGGAGCTTCACCGCACCGTGGAGCAGCATGATGCGGTCGAGTGAGCAGTATTGCCTCGCCTGGGAATCCAAGTACTTGATGGAGCTTGGCAATACCTTAGATTCCCTGCTCAACGGCTTTGTGAACATGATGGCTCAAGAAGCCCTAAAACTCACCGTCTTATCAGGTAAGAACCTAAATCGTATCAGATCTGCTCGAGTGGCTCTCGCGCAGCTTCACTGCGGAGCTTTCCTAGAGGAGGAAGGTTTCTGAGAAGACACCTCCCGTGGCACTGCCCTGCAGAACCTTCTCTGGCAGGGTTGTGACTGCCATTTCCTCTCCTGGATGGCCATGCCACTGTGTCATCGACTCGTTCTTTTAACGTTACAGCTGGAAACACCTCCCTTCGTGCGTGACTGCTTGTTTCTCTGGGTTGTTACACCGTCTTTTACTGCTTTACGGAAACGCCCCAACCATGCAGATTACATTCACGTGCAGCCTCTGTTTGCCTCCCTATCAGAACATCAGATTCTTTCTTATCTTTAGTCTAGCAAAGCATTCCTCAGCTCAGCTCTTGAGAAAGAAGAACTGGAAATGACAAAAGGTTTAGCTTTTAACTTCCATGAACCGTCTCGCTTTGACGTTTCCTAAGAGCTGCCTGGATTTCTGACTGTTTACTTTGTGCGTTGCAGGTATCGTGACAGCCTTGACTTGGCCGACGTCGCTCTTGACCGTTGCCAGCGTCATTGACAACCCCTGGGGAGTGTGTCTCCACCGCTCTGCTGAAGTAGGCAAGCACCTAGCACACATCCTGCTCAGTCGGCAGCAGGTAACGGGCTAGAAATTATGCAGGAGTCATGGTTGGAAGGGATTTGGCCCAGGTTTTATAGTTAACTGTCAAGTGGTATCTCTTCAGAGAGACAAAAACTAAGAATAAACTGAAAAATGAACCAATGCTGTGTGAAGGTGCCCAGCACGTATCTGGTTCACTGGGGCAAAAATAGGAAGTCCCAAGTGAATCGGGGAAATCCTGCTAAGGTTGGTTCCTCGTAACCTAAAGCTTTTCTAAATGAGGGGGAAGAGATTCAGGTCATAAATGACAAGTGGCTTCACCATGTCACCCGACAGCCAGGCCAGGTCACCTCGTGGAAATCTGAGAACAGAAAGTAAATGGAGAGGGAAGGAGAACACGGAGCATTAAAAATATTTACTGATAATTAAGAGGCACTATCAAGATGACATGAGAGTGTGCAGCGGTAGGTGCACCGTGAGCTGTGCTTTTGCCTCCAGAGAAGTGGAATGTGCTGGTGCCTGGAAGAAGGGACAGAATCACAAAATTGCTCTGGTCAGAAGAGACCTTCAGGATCATTAAGTCCAACCATTAACCCAGCACTGCCAGGGCACCACTGACCCCTGGCCCTCAGCACCACAGCTCCACGG
>JAAGNO010025886.1:36411-48547 GCA_033439905.1 Ceryle rudis
GCTCCAGCTTACTCACAGAATGACCTCATAAACACATGCTGCTGTCACAGGAAAAAGATACTTCCCCCCCCGGTTGACCCTTATCTCCGCATCTTTTCTCATACCCAGTGACCCTGGTGGGATTGCTGAACTGCTATGGAAGGAAGAAGTACAGGACTAAATCATAATCTTTTTCTTTCCAGTGGGATTTTTGCAGACAGTTATTCTTACAGGTTCTCACAAAACAAGCTATTATTTCATTATTTCTGTGAAAAAAAGAATAAAAAAAAATTCCTTATTACCATTTCTATAGGGAACGCAATTAAAAAAGCTTGTGCTTACTTTAAATAACTGCTTAATACCTTCACTTTCAATTTGTTATTCCTAAATAATTTCTCACCTGCCAAGGACATCACGTTTGAGTGCAACTGCATGAGGAATTTCAGTGCAATTCGGTTATACCTACAAAAATTCATCCTTTAAAAAAAAAAGTCTATAGATAAAAGCCTGGCCATGAGCAATTAAGAGCTCGGGCCAATTCCCCACTGCCATACAACATCTCATCGCTCTGCTCAAATGATACCGTTCAGTTACTCTGAAATTTGCATCTTTACTCTCCTCGGCAACAGAATATATTGCTGGACGGAACTGATGATGTAACTGATTATTCATCGTGCAGTAAAGGTTTCAGAAATATACTGCCAGCATCCATTAAATTCTGCTGGTGGTCTACATATTTTCTTGGAAACTGGAATTATCTGTGGAAGCTTGGATTCTTTTTAATGAACAGAAGAAGATAATATTTTAAAATAGACAATGTCCTAAAGCGGTGGTGTGGTTTTGTTTATTTTCCATATCTTTTTCCTGAGCTGTTTGAAGAATTAGGTCACTTGGAGCAGAAAAAAGAACTACAGTTACCACAGGTATTAATGAACACAAAGGAGAAAACCAGCTTTAGTCGTGATGTGGAACTGTTACAGAATGTCTACATCCCCCAGTAAGACAGGATGTAACCCTCCTGGAATCTCTGATATTTCTGTTTTGCTTGGTAATTTGATTAAAGCAAAAATTCTACTTGAAATTTTAATTTATGGTTTTCAGTAGAAAAGCTCCAGATCACTAATCTTTCTAAAAATGAACATTAAGAACATTTAAAGTATGTTAAGGATTCTTCTACATCTCTCAGACAAAGTCATGCCAGTGGTTGAGACTCACACGGCGATGGCTAAAGAGAAAGGTAATGCTGCCAGGTGTACTGGGATGCACAGCATTTAGGATCGCTCTTAAAACCAGGTTCATTTTATTCGCTTCTGGCTGTTCTACTGGATTCACCCCTCTCTACAGCTTTACATAGTGTTAAGGAGCCCTTCTCAACAGACTGAAATCCATCTCATTATTGCTGTTATCAATAAATGTTCACAGGAAGAAAGGTTAGAGGGACAAAGAATTCTGGCAGCCTTTATCAGTTTAGCTGGACCCCTCATAATCTAGCGTTAGTCACTTAGTGGCATTTTTTTCCCTCCTGATTTTGAGTTCTTCACTGTTTTTAGCTGCATTTGCACAAAACCCTGAGTACAAGAAGCTAAGCTGATTTCTTTGCACTGCTTTTTAAATCGCAAGCAATCATGGGAGCCAGAAGATAGCAAGAGCTAAAGTTTGCTTTTATTGCCTAGCAAAATAAGATACACATTTCAAGCAGTGGCAATTACGCATGTTGCATTTGCAGAAAAAGACTGCTCTAATTTGAACCGTGGCTCGAGCTCAGAAATGCTTTGTGGCTTTATAGCCATTTTACAAGTCTGTTTTGGATATTTAAAACAGAGCGGTGTTCATGCAGCTAGCCCAAGAGAGACAGCTCCTATTAGACTGAAAATTATTACACCCAAGTTTATTACCCAGCTTTATATGGTTAAAATGAAGTTCTCGGATTTAATGGACTCAGTTGTCTAAACTGTGGACTATCTGCTGAATTTCTTAAGGATTGAGGGCCAACCTCGAGATCGTTTGACTCTGCAAATGGGTCGGACCTACCTACACAGAATGAGCCCCATAATCTCTGTTTCTCCATCCCAGGATTATACTGGAAAGGAAACGTGCTTCTTCACCATACACAGACAGCTTGTAGAACTCATTGCCACAGGACACCGCTGAGAGCAAGAGCACAGGAAGGCTCAGACTAGGGTAACGCTTTTATACAGAAGTGGAAATGTGCCATCATAGTATATGTGACAAACCGAAGAGGAATGCTGCAGGCACCGTCATGATAAACTTATCAGGAAGAACTTCCCAGAGGCAGCTCTATCACCAGCCGCAGGTGTATATATGGTAACATCCCAACCTCGATATGGGAGTCACAAGATTAAACTGGTTCTAAGAATGCCTTTATTTTTGAGCAGACGTGTGCATCTAAACACGAAGAAAGCAAAGCTCTAAGTTGTACAAGAGTTCACTGGCCTCTGTGCTGTTAAACTATACAGTCATTATTTGTAAACATAGAGTATGCTTTTTAGGGTTCCTAACCTGAAAACGCACTTAAACTTTTCACTGCAAGATAAATATAATCCTTCCCCTCCTTTCCTTCAAAATAAATATAAATCAAGCACTTTCTGAAAAGTCACAGAAATGTCAAACTGTGCGACCGCTCTGGATGGACTCACTGTCATGTTCAGTTTATTCAGAAGAAGATTAAATTGCAACAAAAAGCAGAAAACGTTTAAGAATTTTGCGTCATTTGGCATAAGCGCAAGCGAAGGAAAAGGCATGTCACACATCTGCTTCTTGTCATGATTCAACCCAAAACGCATGTGACAATTGCTTTGCTTTTTATTACCATGCATACCATAAAATTCCAAGCCTCTCCCTCTTCTGGATGTAGCAGTTTCCAATCTGTTCACAAATGTGAAGCGTGGGGTAAAATTCCTGGTTAACCACCAATTACTTATGAACTGTTAGGTGAAAAGGGAGGGTGTGTTTCCTCCAGAAAGCCTTGTGGAAGGGTCACAGCAATGCATAAAATAAAAGGCTTCAGCAAGGGTGGTTCATTCTGCAAATAACCAGGGGAAAAAAATGTTTTAAAGTTTGCATGCGAGGCCGCGTGTCGTTCAGGAGCGCTGAGGGGAGAAGGGCTTAAGCTTTGGGGATTTTAGGGTTGGGTGGGCAAAGAGCAGCCCTGGTTGGTGGCGGTGAAGTTTTGTTGGGATTTTTTTCTACTATACAAGGCTACCTTACTGCAAAAATTCCTGATTACCACATTTCCTGAACTTGCAAGAAATTCAAGGAAATGGAAAGGGTGAGGTCAGTCCTTTCTGCATTAGGCCTGATGCCTGGTCTGGTTTCTTTGGTGTCCCACCAGTAACTCATTCTCCATAGCTGTGTATCAGATATTCCACCTCAAAACCAGAATCGTAGAATCGTTTAGGTTGGAAAAGATCCTTACGATCGAGTTCAGTTGTTTGAGGCCAATTATTGAGTTTCAGCATAATTACCGAGTTTGCCCTTTGCATTGAAGGGTTCGTTAACTCCTGAAGAGCAGGAACTGCACAGAAAAATATTGTTACAAGAAATATTAATGGTCTGTAACAATTTCTAACTGGGTATTTTTAACAGTGTGCGAGGTTGCTTCAGCAATAACCGGGTTAAGTTTGGACCATTACAAAGTCCTCTACTGCAAATTCTATCTCAAGCAGCTGGAACATGCTGCTGAGAGACGCTGCCAGAGGGTGAGCGATTCCACCAGAGACTTAACGCACTCTGAGGGCACCTTTGGGGGTAGAGCAGGATACGGGGAAATTTGTCTTTTCTTGATTTCATTGTATTTGTCCAGTTAAATAAGTCTTATCAACCTCTCATTTATAGCTTTTATCATATACTAGAACAATAACTGATAAATCACTGAAGAGTCATTACGCTTTTGGAGCTAAGGTAAGAATTAGAGGCAGGCTTAGAAGACAAACAGCATAAAATCCCATTTTTTAACAACTATAAAATTAGATGCAGCGTCATGCATCAGAATATGCCAGGAGTTCAGTCTCCAGGCTACTCACTATCTCGAAATGCAGCATTCTCACCTCACATCAATTTGTATTGCTCACACAGAGCATGGAACCCACGAGGTGCTGGGGTCACGCAGGGTGGCCACGCAAGGGACGGAGGCAGCAGCACTCCAGGTGTCTGCCATGAGCACTGTGCTTCAACATCTTGTCATCCTTGCTGAGCCTGTTACAGCCCAGGCTGCTGCTTTGCCTCTGCTCCTTTCCAACTGCATCCTTCCAAGTTCTCACCCTGATTGCCTTCCATAGGGTAAAGTCAGATCTTGGCACTGAATAAATTTATGGACAAGGATGGTGAAATAGAACCTTTTTCCTCTTTCAGTGCACTTCATAATACAGACCCACACTACCAGGTGACTCTGGAGCTCCAGTAAATATGCTGTTTGCAGACACTGCGTTAGATGATGATAAATCATCTACAGAAGCACTAAGTCCTGATCAATTCACCTCTGAATAATTCATTCTAACACTGCAAGCCTTTTAACTGCTGAATTTTTAAAAGAAGTAAATAAACAGTAAACAGCTTTTCAAATTAACTGTGGTCTATCCCCACTAAAAAGACAGATACTGGTTTTGCTCTAGCTAACCCATGACTATGGCCAAAAAGCAGACAAGCATTTGTTCAGTCTTCTTGCCAAATTTTCTTAAATAACAACTTTCATCCTAAAGTCTAATATCCCTGAACGGTATAAAAAAATTACAAGCTTGATACAACTAGAGACATTTTCTGGCTTCCCAAACATGGCCCAGAACACATTACCTGCCCCAGAAGAGCCCACACAACCAAGCTTTCAAGTCCCAACATTCTCAAAGGCAGGAAGGCTACTTAAAGTGCCTATAGAAAAATACTACTCTTAATTTCAATCTTTGTAACACTCAACCTCAGCCCAGCTGGGCTACCAGGGTCAGCTTCCTAAACAAATACATCAACAGAGCTGTTCCAAAGTGAGCGGTGCATCCCTGATTTACACCAACTCTTGTCTGGGGCAACGGAAAATAAACATTAAGCTTTGAGAGCTAAGTAATTCTTACTGGTGAAATATAGGAAACAGCTCTACCAGTATGCTACAAAGATTTATCCAACATTTCATTTGCAGTGAGAGATTCATGCATTGCTTTCCAGTTCACAGATAATATGATCATTTCAAACCGCTGAAATGTATTTAAAGCAGGTGACAGTATTCTGCTAGCAGATAGATGGACAAAGTGTTGGTTTGACATCTTTCAGAAAACCAGTGAGTGCTGAATAATCTAAAACAAAAATCTGCTTTGATATTTCTTGTTCTTAAAGTCTTTGCTTTTCTCTTTCACATCCACAGATGAAACATTTCCAGCACCAAAAATCAGCAAAACGGAATGAGTTAGAGCGTAACATTTATGACTTCTTAAAACACATCCAATAAAGCTTGTATAGTTCATTCCTTGGAACATTTTCCTCTGAAAGCTATGATTTGACACTTTAAAGAATCATCTATTTCTGTTTTCCTCTGTTGTAGGAGCTGAAATAAACACTGAAAATGAAAAAGAAGCCCCAAAACTTTAAACCACAAGAGAAGGCAATGGTCTCATTCAATCTTTCTGTATTTGTGACCTATTTCTGAGACCGAGAAAAATACTACGCTAGCTACTGCCTACCAGAAATCAACCCTCTAGCATGAATATTCTTGTTACTGCTGACTGGGGATATGGATATTGCACCTGCTCAGAACCACTGCTCTCAATCCCTCTTCTTACACACAAACCTCACAAGTGCAACGTCTGACTACGTCCTTTTGCGTCCAGCTTAGGCATTGGTGCAGAACTGCCTACGCACATATGAAGATTTTGCACAAAGGGGTTTCGTGTGAGGCAGAGTTAGGGGATTTTTTGGTACACCGTATCCTCACACATCCAGGGACCTCACCTACAGGTGAGGGGTGCCACGTTGTAGAGCAGAGTTGATTCCACACAAGGGAAGAGAAGTTGACATGGCCTCCTACTCTACAGGGAGTGTTCGGTTGTCCTTTTGTTCATCTAATACAAAAGTCTTCAAATGTAAAGTATGTTTCTGGTTTGTCTCTGGAACCTCTAACAGCATCAATAGAAAATGTCAGGAATTTTAATTAAAAAGTAACTGCAAACAGTTTGGGGTTTGGAATTTAATATTAGCCTAGGGTTTGCAACCCAAGATTGCAGTTCTCTGCTTGTGCACGAGAGCCTTCAGGTAGAACAGGCTGTCATGAAAAACTGTTCCCATTAAAGTTGATCGAGTAACTAAGTTGTGATCTCTTAATAAATTAAACTGAGTCCCCTCCTCAGGGAACATCTGTGAAAACATCACCATCCTCTTAAATTTACTCTCTCTTCGAAGCCACTCTTCCACGGTAGATGCAAAATGGTACAGTTTAAACATAAATGGTTAATTTTCTACAAGTACTTCTCTTCAGGTCCTGTATTCACAGCATTCCTTTATATCCACACGTATATATTCACTGTATTCCTGCACATCCATACGTCCATTCCCTGGCTGGATGCTCTTAAACAGAGGTTCTAAAATTGTGGTTCAGAAGCACACCAGACTTTAGGGAAAAAAACCCAAACAACCAAACAAACCAAAAACATAACACAACCAATGTGTGAAAAAAAAAAATAGAAATGAGTAATTGCACAAGCCAAAACTTTTCTAGCGGTATTTTTCTAACTTCCTTCTCTCTTTACTTCTTGTTTTCTAGCATAAACAAGTTGGAAAATGTGAATTAATGCCAAAGTTTACAGAAAGCATAACTGATTCTGTTGCAAATGGCCCTAAGATGTTGCTGACGGTAACTATGTTAAGCAGTACTGACAACCCCCGTCGAAAGCATGTGTTCTCCAACCCGATGACACAACTTTTACACAGACTGGAAGCAAAAAGCATAGCAGATTCTGATGAAAGAAAGGCAATTAAGAAAAGGGGAAAAAGGAAACAAAGAAAACACAAAAGTAGTGTGGGAAAATGTTTTCAGAAGTAAGGAACCTTAAAAAAAAAGGTACTTTTTTCCCTAAAGAGATAAAAGATTTGTAAAGAGTACTAAGACGTAGTGTGGCTGTATGGTGTACTACAAACCTGCCTGGAAACACTTAGAAGTGTCAAGATAAGCTGTCACATTCAGGCAGGTTCCATGTTCCAAAAATCCCACTGAAGTAACTCAGCTTAAACCAATTTATGTTTGTTTTCTTACAAAGATAATAAGATAAAATGTGCCTTGCTCACCTGGACGCCAGGGAGCTAATACATGGAACGTAAACAATAATCCAGCTTGTAAAGGAAAATATCCAGTACAGCTGGGAAATTGTTTGAGGATTTGTTTGGGGCTTTTAAAGACTATTTTATGTTTCTGAGGGAATGAAGTGAAGGTACAAGGAAAAAAAAAAAAGAAAGGGAGGGTTTGTTCTATTTTCCTTGTAGTCATAGAATTAGAGAATCAGAGAGTGGTTTGGGTTGGAAGGGACCTTCCAAGGTCATCTCATCCAACCCCCCTGCAGGGAGCAGGGACATCTACAACTAGAGCAGGTTGCTCAGAGCCCTGTCCAACCTAACCTAGAATGAGACGTTTCAGGGATGAGGCATCTACCACCTCCTCAAGATACCTTGTATTCAAACATTTCCTTTCCCATACAGCCAAAAAAGGCAAAAGTAAAGGATTAGATGTATAAAAGGAAGGCAATTGTTCAGCTGTTGGCCAGAACAGAGGACTCCTCTGACACTGTAAGTCATATGGCAGGGTGAGATGAAGCCAGTGAAAAAATTGAGACTGGCCTCTCATTTAGGAGAGGAGGCATTTTTGGCAGCCAGCAGAGCTCACTGAAGAGCTGAATCACCCACTTGAACTGCCTTAACTCTCTCTGCTGACAGCTAACGGAGGCTGGGGCCAACAGGCTCCTAAATTACTTGCCTCAGTTATGGTACTAAAATTAGGAAAGGGGAATTGAGGCTACACCCAGGATGGAAGAACACTGCTACAGTCTTTTGGAGAGCAAACCTGGCCTTGCACGGCACAGAATGACTGGTTGCTGAAATAATCCCTGCAGATGAAATCATAAAAGGACCGTGGCCACTGTAAAAAATACTTGCTGAAGAAACCAAGGAGATAGTCACACAAATCAAGCATTAGTATCTCTGATGGTCCCAGTACTGCTCTGATGGCTGTGTATGGGCAACACCAAGGTCACCAACATCCACCCACGTGGCTGGAGATGCCAGTGCTTCCTGGCACTCACACAGCCTGGTGTGAGTGGAGTTGGGGCCTGCTGCTCAAAGAGATGAGCTCTGACAGTAAAGGGGTTTCTTTTCCAGAGCATGAGCAGTGTGAGACGTAGCACAAGTCCTTCAAAGGGAAAAAATGTGGCTGAATGAAAATCAAACCAGAAAGACAATGGTGGTAACAAGGGAAAGGGATGTACTAGGGGCTGAGTTGCTGCAGAAGCACTGCTGCTTTTCTCAGTATGAGGCTCAGCCACGGGAAGGTGCAATGGGAATGGGTGGAAGAGGCTGTCAGAGGCTTCACTGGCTGGAGGCTATGGGGAGGGGTACTGGGTCTGAAATTTTCCCCACAGCAGCCCTCTCTGTGCTGGGCTTTGCACTGGGAGTTGGAAAGGTGCTGGTAACACCCCCAGGTTGTGGCTGCTGCTGAGCGGGGCTCGCTCAGCACCAAGGCTGTTTTCCCAGCATTCCAACCCCGAGTGGGATGGGGGGGACAAGGTCTTGGGAGGGGACACAGCTGGGACAGCTGACCCAAACTGACCAAAGGGATATTCCAGACCATATGACATCAGCTGAACTATAAAAGCTGGGGAGGGGATCAGCTTTTCCCCCAGAGCAAGCACCGCGTGTTTGGAGCCTGCTTCCCAGAAAAGGGGCCAGACATCTCCTGCTGATGGGAAGAGGAGAATAAATCTTTGTTTTCTTTTGCTGCAGTGCAAGGCATTGCTTTGCATTTCATTAAATTTCCTTTGTCTTAGCCCATGAGTTTCATCTTATTTTCTTCCTCCTGGTCCAGCTGAGAGGAGTAGGGGGGAAGTGACAGAGTGGCTCGGTGGGCAGCTGGCACCCAGGCAAGGTCAAACCACCACAGGAGGGAAGGACACACTGACCCTCTGCTTGCCAGCTGATAGCCAGGGGAGCTGAGCACGGTGAGCAAGGAGCTGGTGAGTTGTAGGAGAGCTGCTGTAGCAAGGAATCAGTGAGTTGTAGGAGAGCTGCTGTACCAGGCTTATCAACTCTTCTGCTTCCTAAAAGAGCCTCTGCAGTCTCACTTCAGAGGGATAATTAGGTGGCAGTTCCAACAGGCACCATTTTGAAACTCCAGTTTGCTCTTTTGGTTGGCATAGCCCACAGAAATTCCCCTGGGCTGAAAAAAACCCACCCTGTCAGACTCCCCTGTCAGATCTCACTTCACTCCTAAAGTACAAGGACAGTAATTTCCCTTTTGAATCTGGCATATCATTAGTGCCTAATATCATGCATAAAAGAGTTTTGATAAAATATGATCTGGCCTGAAGCATATTTTTATTAAAAGGCTTAACCCTACTATATTCACAAGCATTAATAAAACACCAGGTTATAATTAAAAGAAAATATCCACTTTTTTTCAATATTCCTAAAACAGCCATGCAGTATTTTTGTTGGGTTTGTTTGTTTCCTGTTTGTTTTGGTTTTTCTGGTGGTTTTTTTTCTTTTTTCTTTTTTCTTTTTTTTTGGGGGGGTGTGTGTTTGGGTTTGTGTTTGGTTTTTTTGTTGGTGGTTGGCTGGTTTGGGTTTTTTATGGTCTTTTAATTATTATTATTTTGGTGGTTGGGTTTTTTTTGTTTTGGTTTGTTTCTTGTGGTAGTTTTTTTTTAATAACAATTAAAACTGGTCAAAAGCTAAAGATTTTTCCATCGTGGCTTTCTTTCTCACAGTGACTACAAACATTTTCCATTATCACACATATTTTGCCTGAGCTAAATTTTTTAACTGGAAAAAACAGTTTCCATTTGTAAACTGATAATTCAGACGAATTAAATACCAAACACTGTTTCTTCCAAGGGTCACTTGAAACACCTGTCTGCTCTGGGAAGTGTAGACTTCTGTTTTGTCGGGAAGATGGGAGCTGTAGCTCGTTTGAGTCCTTTCCAGAGAAGGCATCTAATAAGATGCTGATATTGGCTCCAACCTAATGAAAGCAATCTCACAAAAAGACGTGCAGCTCCTTTTGACAATTCGTATCAGGAATTTTTTGTGCCACAGAAATTACCATTCATTTTGACATTCCTCCCCACACACAAACAGCTTTTCAATCTTCCTTAAAAACTAGTGCTGTCTAATGATCTGAGATGACAGCAGTCTTGTTTCAGTGCAGTATTGCCTCAATCAAGGGATAAGTGTTAGTAAGGATTAAAATCAGACAGCGGACCAGGAACTTCTATATTTTATATCTTAGGCCAGTAATTCATTGGTCTTAATAACACACTGTACTTAATTAGAATTGAATCAAGACTATCTGGTTATGCTTCAAAGTGCATCTTTAAGGCAAACAGAACTACCTCACATTTTCCCGGGCAACTGATATTCTCAGAAGTTAAGCAATTTGCCCAAGGCTACGTGACTATTATTGCTAAACCTAAGGCTGGCATCAGCCTTTCCTACCAGAGGGAATTCTGAGCACTGGATTTCTTTGAAAGCTCAAGGTTCATTCTTCAAAACTAAAAGGGATGAAGTATAATTACTTATCTCTAAGGAGTCCTCTGGTCTATAAATAACATTTATGCCTTGCTAAGAGCCGTGCTTGTCAAAGGTAGCAGTGCTCTTTCTGAAACGTCACCTGCAATGAAGCCAGAGTGCACAAAACACCAGCCTTCTTGGGTACAGATGCTGCCCATTTAGCAAAGCTTTCTGCATTTAGAAACATTCAATGTTGAAAAAGTATTTTATGGAAGGAAAGGTTCAGACTGTTTTACAAAAGCATTTCATTTTTCATAGCTTTGCATAGCTGCAAAAGAAGCGTGTAAAGTCTTGACAAAGTTTGCTTTCAGATGAAGGCCGTTGAATTTCCAGCAGTTCACCTCTCTCACACAAGCTACTGGCCAATACTATCACATTAAACCTCTCTGCACATTTCATGCCTAGTTTTTTTAGGCTAAAATCACGCTTCACCCATAAATGTGTGTCTGGCTACCATAGGAAGAAAGAAAGAAACAACTTTTCTTTTGCTGAGTGATTCCCATAGGGACAGACTCATTCTAGGGGTTGGCTGTGAGACCCTCCACTTTTATTACTCTCTGGATTTCTTGGTAGTCACGAGTCCAATTTAATGAAACTCCCAGAAAACTGTCGATGCAACACTTTGTCTTGCTTACATTGTACAGGATCATACTGAAATGACAGAAAAAACTCAATTTCTCCCCTGTCAGCTTCACTAAGGAAAAAACAATATACCCACAGACAACAAAGAAAAATAGGAAAGGAGCATATGTGAGTTTCTAAATACTATTGTTTCTTCTGGGGAATTTTTTTTTACCTAATGAATGTAATAAAATACTCATTCAAGTATTTCCTGCCAGCATTTTCTCCTATTTCATAACTGATTTAGGTTCTAAGCTGTATGTTTATGACTGTAGAGCACCCCACAGGTGCTAATATCAAATTAAAAAATAACAGAAGCTCTTTCTGTGTTGATCTTTTACAAACTGACCCAGCTGAAGCAGAAGAGAACGGCACACATCTTTCCGTGCCCTCCTTGTGTTACAGCATGCCTAGAACTTGGGGTTTTTCCTAAAGCACTCTCGAGAAGTGGGTTGGGTTTTTTTTAATTACTCCATGCTGGTTCCCTCCACACACTCGGTGTTTGCAGAGCAGCAAAGGAGCAGCAGGGCTCTTAAAAATCACTCGACTGAATCCCAGCTGGAAGCCCGACCACCTCATCTTTTGCTAAGCCTATTTTGCCGTGCAACAATTCTGCAATATAATTACCTATTTTCTTGTGCATTGACACAAAAGATATTTTCAGATACAGTGTGAAGTGTTACAAAGAGGCGGAAGGAAGGAAGGAAGGAAGGAAGGAAGGAAGGAAGGAAGGAAGGAAGGAAGGAAGGAAGGAAGGAAGGAAGGA
>JAAGNO010025886.1:48647-71321 GCA_033439905.1 Ceryle rudis
AACATGGAAGGAAGGAAACATGGAAGGAAGGAAACATGGAAGGAAGGAAACATGGAAGGAAGGAAACATGGAAGGAAACATGGAAGGAAACATGGAAGGAAACATGGAAGGAAACATGGAAGGAAACATGGAAGGAAACAGAAAAGAGAGGAGAGAAAAAGAGAAAAAAGAGAAAAGAGAGAAGTTCTCTCACCAGTTCCTAAAATGACTATTCCATTTACTAAAATTCTACAGCCTTAACAGAAAACTACACATTTTTATACACATAATTTTTTGTGAATGTCACATGGATGCAATAAAATAATACCAAAGGCATCTTAAGAGATTTATATTGAAGCCTTATGAGTCACTGACTTTGAAACTACGAGCATCACCCAGAGCAATGGACAGTCCTCGAAGCGGCTGAATGACATTGTTCTAGTTTGGAAGTGGGGATTTTTAGATAATGATCCACTGTTAGTGTTATTGCCAGTCCTAACAGCAGCAATGCATCACGTCTGCAATGAGCAGATGCTCTCAAGAGATCACGGTGGTACTTTATAAAGAACAATAGAAACATAGCGGGGAAAAGAAATTCCTGCAGGCAAAGCTTTGGAGGTGAGAGTGACATACAGGAGTGGTTTGACTAAGGCAGAATCAGGAACACACAAGGGTTCTTTTCAGTTCCAAGTGGCCTGCCAGTGCCAGGGCAGAAGCATGAAGAACATTTTCATTGGACAACATACTATGAATCATTCCAGACTGGATTTCAGTGACTCTGATTCTCTTACTGCTTCATGTACATCTAACTTTAGAATCGTAGACAGGAGCAGTCACCTCATCACATTCCTTTTTCTGTTGCTCATCTTCTGTGGAGAAACCCCTTTAGTTTCACATCTTGCCTCAAATGATAATACTTCCCTGCCGTGCTCTGGAACGCTCGCCCGTGTCTGGTTCGGGTCAGGTACAAGCACGAGAAGCTCTGTGCCTCCATAGCTGATGAATACTGGGAGCCTGTCTACAATGGCATTGGTCATCCTCACGAAATACCTATCACTGCCGTGGGGCTTTGAGTGCTGCCAAAAGCTTATGGATGGGGATCATCCAGCCCTGGCACAGAGGCACAAAATTGAGAGTCCTGTCTTTTTTTTTTTTTTCCCCTCTTAATAATTTATCCTTCCAGTGACACATGGGCTTTTCTTTTAGAAAGTTTATTGCTATTTTTACTAGGATCTGTTAGTAAAAAGAACAAACATCGCACTTTGGAACAATGCCAAGTAACCATCACGCAGAAACTTCTACACATTCAGCTGAACTGCTGTTCATATTATGAATAAAGCCTACAAACAACAACAAAAAGGATGGCACAAAACATAAACTAACCCCCCACAACTAACCACAATGTATTTTAAGTGCTACGAATAAATCATCCACCTGTTGGGTGGGTCATGAGAAAAGATTTATGTCCAAATAGCCATAACTTGGAGGGAGTGAGATGCAGAAAGACTATCCCTCTTTGCTGGGAAATCTGATCTTTACCAGAACAGATTCCAGTAATGAATGCAGTTTGGGTAAATTTAACGGTCTGTTACTTCTCCATTTGTCATCTTCCTACGTGTTTTGTGGGTTTGGGTTTTTTTTGTTGGTTGTTTTGGTTGTTTTTTCTCCTTATATTTGATAGAAGCAGTATAAATATAACTGGCAGAGTGTGTCATCCCTTGTTTTCTTTTCCATTCAGCTGACGTGCTAATTTTGTGTAACACCAGAATTGAAGAGCGCTTTCCAGATGCATGAAATTTGGTTTTAACAATCAAGTGAGGCAGGAATTTTATTTATTTATTTATTTTATGGGATCACAGTTTCCTCAATTACATTTTAAGAGAAATCAGCTTTGGAAACACTGAGTTCTGTACTTTACAGTTCTCTGTGGGGGGTAAAAGAAGTGAGGTGGGAGGATGTATGCCCGCTTTCAGAAAACAGAGAGTTAACGAAGCATTACTTCAAACTTGGTGATTTTAAAGGCAGTTGTTCACATCTGCTTAACTGCCTGTGGGTAGATATGCTGAGGTTTGCAATACACTTCAAATGGTCAGTACCATTACGATACTCTTGCAATCACTGCACTACTAGAAAGATTAAGTCAATCTTGAGTCTAACAGACGAAGCAAGGAAATACTTCTCCCTTTTCTGGCAGAAGCAGACAATTACTCAAGTTACAATCCTGGCTAACAACTCGAACTGATGGTGGTGGACTCCATACGGAGGCTGCCCTGCCACACAAGTCATACAACCTCGACGAGAAGCGGGAGTCCAGCAAGCCTGCGGTGATAGTAACTACATGGTGGACGAAAGGAATGAAGTTTGTCTTCTAAGCAGCACACTTGGACCTTCTACAAGCCATAATAAGAGCCAGCATTTTAAGGAGAGAACTTGCTGATTTTCCCAAAGACAAAAGATCTACTGGAACTTTCTCGGGAAGAGGTAGATGTCCATGTGTGCGTGTGTGAGCACTCGTGTTTACGTGCCCGGTCCACAGAGACAGAGGAGAAATCTGCATCTATGTGATATCAAGCAGACTAAAAGAAAGGAAGTCAACAAAGCTGTCAGCACAGAATTCCTTACAGAATGGAAGCCTCCAGAACTGCCTAAAGGATCAAAGAATTAAGGCAGCTGAATTTCCAAGATGACTTTTGGAGGAAAATTGCATTAATAGCATCTTCTAGAGACTATTCGGGCTCACACAAAAGCTTGTTAACTGCTCTTGGGGGTTTTTGTTAAGCCAGTTATGAAAAATATGCACGTAAGGGGTTCTGAGTGAGGTAATGATTTCCTCAGTTACCCGGCCCCACGGAACGCAGGCACCTGCCCACCTGCACTCAGCTACCAGTTCAGACCTGGGACACTGGCACCATTTTGTAACCAAAGGAAATGGTAAAACTTCCTGAAGTGACACCATCTTTAAATTTAACAATTTCACAGTTAATTATTCTTGCAAAAGAGCCCAGGAGAAATGTGACATCCCGCGAGAGACTCTGACTTCCTATTCAGAACCAGCTCAAGAGCATGTTTAGATTTAAGCTCCGTTGAAGTAACAGAATTTACTAATGATACAAAATTATTCAGTGTGGGGAAAATCACAGCTGTCCTAGAAGAGTCTGGGGGAGGATATCACCATATTGAGTGACTGGGCAACAAAACTGACGGATTAAGTTCTACATCAGCAAATGTAACCAGAGAAAAGCTGCCCTAAATACCTACGCACTGGGGGGCACACAATTAGCCACCACCACTCAGGAAACAGGCTGAGAATCGTTACAGTCAGTTTGAGAACGTCAGCTCAGTGTTCAGCCATTGCCAGAAAGAGCAAACACAATGTGAGATTTCTTCCCCCTTTATGTTCCCATATAAAAAAAAAAAAAAAAAAAAAAAAAATTACTTCTTTACAACTACAAAACCACAGTAAGCCTGTGTCTTGAAGACTCCGTGTTGTTCTGGTTATCCCACCTCAGGAAGGATCCAGTTAGAGTAGAGGGAGGTATAAAAATGGCAGTAGGTATGGTAAAGATGTGGGCTAGCTGGAATACTAAGACAGGTTAAATACATTAAGGTCCTTTAATGTGGGAACTAGATAGCTGTGGGTGGTATGATTAAAGTCAATAAAATCATTAATGACCTGCAAAAGAAGGAGGAAATTTGGCTTTTACAGAGTCTTGGGGTGACTGTGGAGGAACAGGGCATTAAACTATCAGACAATAGGGTTAAAACAGAATTATACTTTGTTCTATTACATATATTGGCACCACTAATACCTTGTAAGTAATTCCTATGACACCAATGTACTGAAGGCCACTGATTTAAAACCTAAAGATGCAGACTGCTGCAAACTAGGACAGTATATTTGGAAAATAATCCTCTCAAACTAATTACACTCAGGAATACCATTGTGTTTGCAGCATTTAAGCAGACACCACTTGTGTTCCAGTCTTGGTCTGAGTGATCGTGCTGGGAATCCTCACGGAGAACTGCAGGCTCTGGTACCCACCAAAGGGCAAAGTGTACTGAAGACACCTCATCTGTGTCTTAGACTTGGTCACTGAAACCTATTTTACTCCGTAGCTATATCAGGATATCCTCTATGAAGAACATGGTCTAGATTATAGTTTACAGGTTTATTTTACAAGCCAGCTATGCCTGTATTGTGTTTTTCTTTCTTACAGCTAAACCAAACTAAGAACTGGTTTTTTGCAGTGATATTTCTACTCTTTTACTCAAAGTCTAGCTTCAGGCTCAAAACCTGCTACCTGACCATGGAACCCCAGGATGTAGAGGGAGAGTACAAGTCAGCCCAGTTGTTCTCACCCAGATCAGGGTTCACCTGCAAACAGATCAAAGCTCCTGTGTAGTGCTATCTAATCCAGACCATCTCCCACCACACACAGCTCACCATTATAGCACACATGCATTTGCATGTATCTTTGCTAATAATAACAACGCTGATTTTTGCCACCTACGACTATAATCATGGATCTACTGACGTTTAGCAGATCCCTATCCAGGTGGTGTGTACGTACTTGCTTCACCTACCAGTATAACTCCCTGTACTCCAACTTCTTAGAAAAAACTAGAGAAAAAAGTGCAAGCAAACAGTGTCACAATTTCTTTGGCTCTTTAGGCAACTCTTTAATTTGAATAAGTAATTAGTACATTAAGGTGACGCATCATAAAACCCAAGAGAAAACTCTATAAACAGATTAGAAGGCTGACTTTTAAAAGGACTTAAAAATATTCTCTCGTAATTAGAAGTCCACCTGATGTTAATGAAATATTGAACTGATTTGCAGACCCTTATATCTAAAATATTTATCACAGTACCCGTGATGGCTTTCCATACCAAAAAAAAAAAAGAAAAAAGAATTTATATTTTTTTTTAAATCACACCTTTCATCATTATTAATGATCACCAAAATCTAATCTACCTGAAAACAGCCTGAGGATTTATACTGCTATTTCAAACATGACTCAGTAGTGCAAGTCATATTTTGACAACAGTAGATCAATTAGGAGGTATCAATTTTAATTGGTTGCAAACATTATTTGTTAGCCTAAGGCCCCTTGATGTGCAGCCTGGAGATCTACACAGACAGAAATGTCTACTGGGAAAAAGGTAGATAATTAAAAAAGCTTCGTGGTGTCTGACTGACCTCATCAGATCTTTACACACACACACGGAGCCCACTCCCCAGCGGGAGCCCCCAGGGAAAGGATCAGTGCAAACATCTTTTGTCAGACCTGATAAATTATATAAATGATCTGTATCTAGACCATTAACGTCTCCATTCCGTCTCCTCCAAGTTAAGCAAAGGCCTTGGCCACTGTCAAACCATCTGGGCACCAGTGCCCTCAGCAGCAGGCGGAAGGTGACAGGTTGAAGGAGCTGAGAACACCCACAGGTATCTGGGGAAAAAAAAAAAATGGGGCTGGTTCCCAACCCAGGGCAACAAACACAAGGTGCATAATGTTCTCAAACCCTGCAGTGCAGTTACAACGCAATAAAACAGTGGTTTCTTCCCAGACAGATCATTCTTCTTGTTTGTTTGCTCCTCTCATTTAAACTGGATAAATAATCTTTTTTTTTTTTTTTTCCTGCATGAGATAGAACAGCTATTTCCTTCTGGGAAAAATTTCCAATGAAGACATCAAACATAATGAAGTCTTCTCAGTTGAGTAATTTGTCTCTGCACTGCTTTCCCCTCTTTCGTCAGACCGCTGGCAGAAGCCGTCTCAGGCACTGAGATTCACCTGAGAGCTGGAGGCTGGAAAAGCCCTGTCATTGTGAACACATCTGTGCTCCTCTAAGAAATTTATTGAAGTTCAGATGTCTCAGTGACCTCCAAGTGAGTTTGTTTCAACAAAGTGACGTTTTCTTCCCTCCCTTTTTTTTTTTTTTAATGCTTTTATTGAAATTCCTTTTAAATTCAAATTCCTTTATCTGTTTGGATTTCAATTTACACGACAATACCTCATTCGCTGGGAAAAAAACAAGACAAGTTGTGGTATTTTTCCAGGGGAACTAATGTCGAGCAATGTGAAACCATGGTAACTGTCACCTTCCTCAAGGTTGTGCTAGAAAGGCAAATGAATTGGTGCAACCAGCTCTTAAACATTACGGGGGGGGAGGTTATCACCATAGTAAATCTAACAAAAACACACTTCATCCAATAACTAGATTTTCATTTCAATGAGAGAAATCATTGATCATTTTAACCAGCTATTTGTGATCTACAGTCAGCAGTTCCCATAGGAAATAAATCTCTGCTATGTGGAAAGAAGGGGAAATGTATCATTTTTGATGGTTTCTCTTCTAGCAGCACAGGGCAAGGGTTGGGAGCAAAGGGTGACATTTAGGGGCCCTAAACAAGCCCTTGGGCAGGAAGCACTAGATAGAAGGGACTATAGATTTCTTGCGGTGCGAGAATCTACAGAAACATCAAGCTTTACTGTCCTTTAAGCAAGGGGAAAATAATAAAAAAAAAAAATCAAAGACCACGGGGGCAAATTAACTACAGGGAGTTGCTGAAGTAGTAATAGAGAATAAAGCCGAGTGCAGTAGAGTTGATGCTAAAAGTCCTCCTGTGAAGGTTTCTTGGTTTTTAGATCTCCTGTAAGACTCTACAGCAAGAGCCAGTGAGAACTTGGGGGGGTGGTTATCTGACATCCTCCTCTTACCCGGGATCTAACACTAAAACTAACACATTAAACTAGGGGAGTGGGTGAGATCAGGACTTCAGTTCCACCAGAGTAACTTGAAATATCTGTTGTCCTATATCCAACCTTATCATGCAGACGGTCTCTTTCAGATGTCAGTACTCCTTCTAGGACACAGGATTGAAACTGAACTCCTGAGCTGTAAGGTCTAGTCTCTACTGATGCTTAAAATGGTTCATATTAAAACAGTATAGGCAATTTGTCCCTCGCTAGTGCTGTTGAAACACTGGTCCAGCAGCTCAGTTCTCTGTTGTACTGACGTCTAATTCCCAGACTACATTTACCACTATTCAGTTTACACCCACTTCCATGCCTTTGCCAACAATCTTTTCCACTTAAATAACTCTTCTCCCTCTGTGGCAAGGTATTTATAGAGACAAATCACAGCCCCTCTGTGCCTTCATTCTATTAAGCTAACTAAGCCGTGCTCTTTGTTCTTCCTTACCTAAGGCGGGTTCTCCTGATCTACCCTCACCTCTCAGCCAGAGCTGGACCTCTGGCTTTCTCAGGCATTGATTTTTTGCTCACTGTCCATGTCTTTGTTACGAGGCATTGCATAGAAATGGTTCGTTTGCCCCTCTCCCTGGCTGGGTCGGCCACTGTCCCCCCCTTTAATTATAGTACTTGTGTAACTACTGCATCAGCAGTCTTAGGATCAGCAATGTGCATTCACACACCTGCATATGCTTAGGGGGTGTGTATTGCTAACAGCCAAAATATCAGACACAGACAATCTTTTACTACAGCTGAGCATGAATGGGGGGGCTGAATCCCAGTTTTAAGATGTTTTTCCCTAATGTGCCAGCACTGACAGCTCCGCTTTCTTTCAGTAGATGAAACAGGCTGATCTCTAAACATAGTAAAATACCAGTAAGGACACATTATTGATCCACCAAGAGAGTTTATGGGCTTTTTGTTTGTTTGTTTTCTTTTGGTCTTATCCACCAAGTTATCTATAGAGAAAGATCACAGAATATTTCCATCATATTTCACAGAATAAATGTGGCAGCAAGAAAAGTGAGGACAACGCATAAGGAAACCGTGGTAGCTGTAGAATCCAGCGGCAGTTAAGAAAACAAGTTGGGAATACAGCCTTTTAAGATCAGCCCTTCAGAAGTCAGCCTAGTCAACACTGCCACTGTGTCAGCTGTATACTGTCACACAAGAGAGGATTACTTTAGCCCAGCTGAGAACCTGGTCACTGACTCCACCTGTTCTTTTCAAACCCTAATGCTTCAAACATAGAAAGAAATTTCCTCTGGAGCTCTAGTATCAACCTGCACAATCCTGGACCCGGATCTGGAGAAAATACTGAGCAATTCAATACCGTTCCCATGAGCTGCAAGCGGCACAAAGAAAGAATTGCTGTTGTGTAGAGAAAATTTAGCTTTCCCAATTCAAGCTTACAATATTCTGGTGATTCTTTTCTTATTCTATTGGTCCAGTGGTATAATCTGATCTAAAATGCACCCATGCCCCTTTTTGCTTTTTCCATTGTATTATTCTGCATATATATATATCTTTCATTATTTAATTGATCTTTCTTCTACAAGTGTTTTGATACTTTGGGGCTGGTATGGTGATATGAATATATTGAGCGGTGTTTGCTCTCCCTGATAAAATGTTCAAGAGGTCTCATCATTTATTTTGCTAGTGACTTGACCAAAAATGTCTGGCAGTTTATTGCATAAATCCCAGTGTATTCAGAGCCAAGAAATAAAAGGTATTCACCAGACTGAGACATCTTCAAAGATTACAATAAAGTTTCTGAACAAAGGCAGGTAATTTAGAAACTACCATCATGGGACCGGACAAAGTCAAAACAGAATCCTGTAAAGATTTACAACCCTTCACTCAAAGGTTGATGAAGACTGAGTTGCAAAGGAAGCAATAACTTTGCTTATACCATTTTTTCAATCACGGAATGCCAAAATAAGTTAAAATAAAAATGTAGAGTCCGAGTTTAATTTGTGAATCACTTAATGCCTAGTTACTGAAATGAAGCATTCTCTGTCATTAGTTTGTAGTGAAGTACAAATTTTTGAATACTTGCTAAGAAGGAAAATAAACCAACATCTGTCAAAACAAACAGCTACTACATAACAGCAATCACCTACTAAAACCAATCAAATTCTCTGCTGGTATGAGATACTGCAGTGCCACTGATGCTAAAGTGACAGAGACCACGACGGACAGCTGCTCACAAAAAACTGGGGCTCAGGAACCTTATAGAGACCTTTCCACAAGATCTGTGCAACTTACACTAGATCAAGCTTGTGTTAAAAACCCACTGCTACTTAACAGACCATATTGCAAATAACGTAATTAAAGCAAATTTCCCATTAAGCAAAGATTTATAATCATGCAAAGCAATGGGGGGTTGATGCTCTCCCTGCTTCTCAAGCCTTCTTGACCATATCTTCTTTTTCTGCTCAAACACCTGACAGACACCCTGAGTATAGAAATATTTTCCCACTTTACTGATGAATGCTTCCAAGACTCAAAAATGTCTTTACTGTGTATAAATACACCAATAACACAGCACATATACACTAGCTCCAGTATAGCCTGGACCTGACACAGAGTGACCATTTGTCTCAAGAGGATAACATTATGGGTGCTTCTGCTTTATTAATTACTGCTATAATCAATTAAACCAACCGTGGCACCCTCGTGACCCTCTTCCCTGGGGCTCCCAGTGGAAATGCATTTGCTAACTTCACTGAATCCACTTTCTTAGCACTGGGAGTATGTTCCGCTACACAAAACAGGGCTGTTTATCAAAGATGTGTCTTTAAACTTTCAGCAATAAAATAAAAAAGGTCAAAGGCTGCCAGAGAGACCATTATGCCAAAAATTTTCAGCATTTTTTCAAAAGCAAGTATCATTTACTAGTTAAATTACTGAGAAGAGGAATGATACCTCTCACTGATAAAGGATCATTTTATTTTTTGTTCTGACACGGTGACCTGTGTGAATATAAATCAAACCCCCCTTTAAATCCAAAAAAATGATTTGTAGCAAATGTTGGGATGTAATGGTTTAGCACCTAAAAAGGGTTTGAAGCTTCACGTTACATGGCCAATGACAATATAATGCTTTTCATGGCATTTTGTTTATACGTTAAGATGTGTTTTAATACGTGGCCACTAGAGGAGCTTTAAAAACCCTCTGTAATGCTCAAAGAGATTCATTCATGGTTTAAATAAAGCCTTTTCAATACCAGTAGAATAACACAGTAGAATGACACAGCAGTAATTGGAAGGGATGAACTGAAGTCAGAATCACTTAGAAATTCCTCAATAGCTAAAAGCTTAAGAGTTTAAGACAGCAGCTGTTCCCAAGGAAATCCACACACTGATCGGCCACTAAAATGGCAAATTCTTATCAGCCACTTCAGTTATACACAACATGGCCCAAGCTGTTATTTCCTAAGATATTACACATCCCTCAGGCAACCTTGCAGAGTGAACCTAAAACAACTCGATAGGAATAACCCATTAGCTTCTACAAGCTCCTCGCAAGACCTTTAATAGACTGTACTTTCATGACCACTTCTTCTGGTAACAACATCAGCTTAAGAAGCCATTGTCCATCTCTACTGGGTCTGACAGAACAGCCCTCCCAGTGCTGGGCTTTGCACTGGGAGCTGGAAAGGTGCTGGTAACACACCCGGGTTGCGGCTGCTGCTGAGCGGGGCTCGCTCAGCACCAAGGCTGTTTTCCCAGCACTCCAACCCCCAGTGGGATGGGGTGGACAAGATCTTGGGAGGGGACACGACCCAAACTGACCAAAGAGACATTCCATACCATAGGATGTCAGCTCAACAGTAAAAGCTAGGGAAAGGAGAAGGGGGGGCATTCGCTTGTCATCCAGAGCAATCGCTACGCGTTTGGAGCCCTGCTTCCTGAAAAGGGGCCAGATGTTTCCTGCTGATGGGAAGAGGAGAATAAATCTTTGTTTTCTTTTGCTCCCATGCACAGCCTTGCTTCACTTTTCATAAAACTGCCTTTGTCTTAACCTAGCAGTTTCATCTCATTTTCTTCCCCCTGATTTGGCTGAGGCGAGGAGAGTGACAGAGCGGCTTGGTGGGCACCTGGCATCCAGCCAAGGTCAAACCACCACACCATCCTTTCCCTTTTCCAAACTGTTTCTTCTTGCCTACACTTTCCCTTAGTTGTAGTAACACAGCTGCCTGCAGGGCTGTGGTGTGTATCAGGGTGTAGTTTGACATGATGTAACTGCAGCCAGAAAACATGGTCCTTCTCCCTCCTGCATGCACCCACACTGCCTCCTCTGCTTCCCTCATTTTCCCCCTGATCCGAATCAACTCATCGTGCAACCACAGAACTATGAAATCGGAAACAAAGGTGGAAGAGGGGGGAGTACTGTCACCTTTGTTTTGGTGGCAAGGTAACCATTCTGCCAGCAAAGCTGCCAAACTGCACCCTCAGAGCAGCGGACAGATTTGGAGTAGCATGTTGGTTTAGTCTGGAGGCAGGTACAACTATAGTCTTAGCACAGGTTTAAGCATTTTGCTAGGCTAGAACCTAAATTTACATCAACAACTAAGTCAATGCTGAAGTCATGGACACAATGCTTTGAAAAGCAGTGTCTAATCCCGTGTCTATTAAGAAAGTAACTTGCTGAGAGTCATGGCCTTTAGTTTCAATAGCGGGGTATGATCAGTTTTGCATAATAAAAGTTCTGTTTTCATTATTAAAAGCTAACAATGAGATTTTACACTCCCACTCCATCTTATAATCAGTTACCTGACTTACTTGCAGCCCTTTATCCTGCATGAACGTGCTGCTGGCATCCCCTAGCATTATTGACACAAATAATAGCATCTGGAGGAACAGCTTATGCTTCATTGTTACTAATTCTGCCACACAGAAAAGCTGTAAAAATTATTATTAATACAATGTGGGCAATCTGATTAATTAAAAAGCACTGATTTACACATCATAGAATTCTCTGTAAATACTAAGAAACCACACACAAATTTTCATTATAGAAACTGAGTACAGTTTTATTTTTAAGCTGGATCAAGTCCTATTACCTAATGCAGGCCCTTATATAGAGAACTTCTATTGACTCTGTAAATTATTCACTTCAGTCTGTGAGGATGCAACTCAAAAACATCTTCCTAATAGAAAGGAACCTCGTTATATTCCAAGTCTGCTTGCAATCAGCAGTTCTTTGTAGGCAGTAGGATGGTTTAGGGTCCTTTGCCAAATCTCAATGTGTGGCCATTCCATAAAATTGACTAAATCAATTTGCACTTTGAATTCTCAAGATAGTTCATTTTCCAAAGAACTTGCCTGACTGATATATACGTATTTAATTCGATATATATGTAAAAAATACACACTACCTTAGTTTCTATTTTTCTTGGGGTTTAGATCTATTGAAATTAATTCAATTCTCATTTAACTTTTTTGGCATGGAAGCATTGGCTTTGCCCAGTGCTAATTCCACCACAAGTTGTGAAAGGCTGCAAAATATTTAACCCACTGCTTCAGTTCAAGTACTACCCTGCAACACGTGTATTCTAATGTATTCTGATGACTGCTAAGTGACTTTCTAAGTGCTCACCTAGTATTAGTTGTCACCATTATCTTACAATTGCAGAAGACTTTCCTGAGTGATCTCAATTTCTGTCTGGGTGCTTCAAAGCTCTGGGTTTCTAGCAAGTTATTTGAGCATGAATGTTATGACGGACAACTCGCGATGCAGGTTGTTGACCCAAGTTGGGTGCTGTTGCTTGTGCTCCCCATAACCTTTAAGAACAAGCTAGTGAACAAGACACACGCTTGCCTGTTTATGCACTCAAGTGCTTGTAAAATCAGAACTCCCCAAAGGCTGAACCAATGGAAGCTCAAACAGCTGCTGCAATTGTTTTTCAGCACTTGAGCAGCTGTAGTTTTCTTTATGTCGGTCCTGGTGGGCCAATGACCACATAAAGCAACTCCACAGTCAACAACCACCTGAGATTAAAAAAAAAAGTATGGCAATTGTGAATGCTCTAAGGAACTCAGGGACCAGCCAGGGAAGGTTTTCATCTTGTTTTGTGGATCAGCAAACAACGGGGAACATTTCATAAACCAAGCTCTCCAGAGGCAGAGGAAGCATATCTGATTTAATCACCCTCCACTGCAACACGCTCCAAGTTATCATCTTCCAGAAGAAGCACCTTTGCACCTACAAGAAAATTCAGGTACAAATAACCATACTCCGTCTCACCTGGCCCGATACCTTTTTCAGATAAAGTTGCTACTTTCTTCACATTTTTACTTTTGCCTGTTTTAAATTTCTTTTCGTGACCTGCGCAATCCATCACGTGGTAGGTGATACCTGCATTTTGGGCACACGTGCAGTAAAAGCTGATGGACATGGCTTGTGAGTTGGCTGCTGAATGCCTCTGCAGCAAGCAACAGGATCCACTGGGGGCTGAGAGAAGCTTGGTACCATAAAGTTTGGGTCAGTGCTATGGAAAAAACACATAGTAGTTCTCAGTCCAGTCTATTTCCAGCCCATTCCATCTCACCGTACACTCTGATGAAAAATTCACGGGCAGTTGCTCAAATATGCTTTAAAAATAACATAAATAATATTGAATGTGAGACAACACCCAACTTTTTGCTACATTACCCAACGAATACCATAGAGCTAAGCTAAGGCTACAGCCCAGGAATCAGCAGAGAGATTCCTTTTGCCAGTCTCGTCACAGAGATTGGCCATGACTTTGGATGCACTGGTTAAAACACTGTATCTTGGTTACCTCTTATCTTGGCTTCTCCATGTAGAACAGAAATGTTTTAGGGGCGCAACTGTCCCTTGTTCTACGCTCACTAAGCAATCAGTCCAGCTAATCTTGCTTTGGCCAGTAGGAGCTATTGCCACAGAAGCACGGCGAGAAGTAATTTGTTACCTCCTACTGAGTTCAAGATGTATGGAAGCACCTAAATCCCCAACAAGAATAGCTGGTGTTGCCAATCTTACCGGGTCCAAAAGCAACAGGGAAAATATGGAAATAGAAAATAATCCCTAACCAGAATGTGTTTGCTGATACACTCTCTTTTGCAATGCTGGTAAGTCTGCCCTACTACCCTAATAGCCCAGCATTTGAGTTCATCACGTTGACTTTTCAATCCTTGAGGAGTTATTTGCGTTTAAAGGTTTTGCAGTTAGAATAAGCCTTTAATACAATCATGACCACTGCCTAAATCAGGAGGGTTTTGTAGAAGTTTAATACCAAGCCCTCCACTTGACAGTTCAGAGTGTACTATTGTATTCTGAAATCTATTGGAAAGGCTTTTTACACATGACTCATTGCTGATAAAAGTAACAAAGGCACTCAAAAGAACACATTATTAACTGAAGTTCCAAGAATTAAACAGGAAAAGATTAAAACATGGCTATAGCCCAGTGCATCTGTAAGTAAACCTGGATTCTCAATTGCAGAAGCCTGCTTATTGAATGGAAAAAAATAATAAACCCCACTTGAGTAGTCCTTTATCTTCAGGAAGATAAATACAAGTGACTATCCCTACAGAATCAGCCAGAAAGCATTCTTCCAGTGGTTTTGATCAGCACAAGCCACGTTAGTTCCTCACAGTGGAACTCAGTACAGCAGGAAGTTTTAAAAATGTACTTCCACCAGAGAACGCTGCATTTTGCCACACCCAACTGCAGGGCCAGCAATGAAGACACAGCATTCAACTTCTTAACCCCAACAACAGGGGAGTGCTGCGATTTCACCGCAGCTTTACTTCGGAGGTTCTCAAAATCTCCTCCAGGTTCCCCAACACTTGACTTCCTGGCTACAAATTCTGACGACCTCAGGGGTTTGAGAACAAGGTGACACTTTGACACTGTGTTCTCCGCTGGTCAGATCCAGCTCTTCGTTGCACATTTGAACCACCCTCCCAAGGACAGCAGAAAGGTACAAACTGTTGGGAGGTTTTTCTGGAACTGAGTCCTCAGCACCCAAAAGATGGAGATGTTCTGACACGCTGTTAGGCAGCATTACACTATAGATTTGCTGTTGTCCGTGATCTGCAATATCTCTTAATTTGCCCTACGAATCACTGAATTACAGTTTTTACTTCATTCTCTTTTCCCTTTAGTTTTCCTTCTATTGCTTTTATTAAAAGTTTTCCTTCTAATGCTTACACCAGCAAGGTTTGTAACGCCCACTCAGGCATTTTGGGCAAGCTGTCTCTCACCACACAGAAAGGACCTCAATCCTTTCACCTTGCAATCCAGCTACAAATAAATTCCCCCAGACAACCTCCTGAGCTTACCTTAACTAAGACCAGCCGAGGTGTCTGTACCAGCTATGCTAGGAAACCAGCTGTTCTTGAACATCTGCTGGACATAACCTAACTTCTCTAAATTATCTCGGCCAGGGGTAATACCACACATAGGTATCCATTCTTATCTTTGTTTTTAGCACATTTCCAGGTTGTGCAGCCCCACCAGGCTTCCCCCAGGGATGCGGCTATAGGAAGCAATGAATTATGATGGACCAAATCTGTCGCTGGTTTAAAGTGGCACAGTTCCATCTTGCAGTTTTATATTCCAAGCATTGCAAATAGAGCAAAAGGAAACACGTGACTGGAGCAGCAATAACTCCAGTTGTTCCTTTCTTTCACTTTTGATTCTGTTACAGGTTTTGGTGGCATCCCTCCTTCTCCCACACCTCGGTAAGAGGTTGAGGGGACAAGAAAAAATACTGGAGGAACAACAGCAGTGTGCTACATCCCACTAATTGTGCTCAACGTCCTGGCTCTGCAAAAATGGAAAATATAACTGCGGTTGTTTTTGTTTTGGCCCCGAGTGTTTTTGCAGCAGTGAATCGTTCATTATCTTGCTTTACACCTAAGGCATTTTCCAATTAGCTAATGAAGACTCCACTGTCACGAATCAACCACAGACATTTAAGATACTACAAGGTCTGCTAGTTTTCCTTAGCAAAACTGAATTTCCTGATGCATGCTCAACATGTTGATACACACACTGAAATTTTTTAGCATTACAGGGACGCTATTTTAAAAGCATTTCCTTGGCATAAGCCTACTGACCTTGGTTCTCAAAACTCGAGTCCATCTCTGTGTTCCTTTTTGTTTCTGCAGTTCACCAGGTGAAATTCTAATTTTAAACAAAGGGCCTGCAAAGGTTAGAGGTCAACACTGAAAGTGGACTTGTATTTTTTAAGTTACAAACACATGGTTTGTCCCAGGCAGTTTAGTACATGAAACTTGAAAGGACTCAAACAGCTGGGCAAGTATATAATTTTCTTTAAATTTTACTATGTAGAAATAATTACTTATGTTTTTAATAAATATACTATTTGCCTTTTCCACATTAAGTTCCCACAAACATGTTCAAATCATGCCCTAAATTCCTTAGTGGAAATGAACTGCCAAGTCCTGGGTATGAACAGAAATAATAGCCAAATATTTATAGTTAAACATTACGTGTAAATAAATGTATATATAAATATCAATTATTATCTGGACAACGACCCTGGGAAAATTACCAGGTCATGATCCAGACCACTGCCAGATTAGATTACTCACTATAAGGTTAATTCATTATAAGCCAAGGGTGTCATGAGCTGAGAGGCAGAGTTAACCACTCTGTTAAGTCTTGAGTTTTAACATTTCACTCTCAAGTTTGTTTTTATTTATTTATTTAAAAGTATGCTTTGAAGTGATATCATTTTATTAAGTAAGAAAAAACACGTGAGTCGAAGATGAGCCTTTGTCAACATCTATATATCTTCAGTTAGTGAAGTTTGAAAGTGCCTCCCCTAAACTATCTGCATTATTGGACTCATTTTCATAACGATAAAAAAGAATTCTGCTGATTTTTTGCATTTCTCAAACGTGCAGTTCAATGTTTAACTACCTGTAGAGGACAGCGGATTGCTTTGTAAACTTATCGGACTCGAATATTATCCTTTAATTAGAATACATAAAACATCTTTGACAACATTCTGTTCAAAGAATGAGATAATTTTATGAACATTCTCAAGAATTCTCCCATAGTAAAGGACATAGGTGGCACCTATGGCCTAGAAAATAAGATACTTGGGTGTTTTGTTGGTTTTCAAATCCAGCTTTGAAATTTTTTCTTCCTGCTCAAATTTGCTTTGTCAGCAACAGCAGAACTTTCAGGAACATTTCAAATGTTTCTACAACAACCATTGCCAATAAAGACATTGAGATGTTTGCAGACCCTCTGTTCCCCTTTCTCTCATCTAATCAAAACTTGTACGCAGAGCTGCCAGGAACACCTCAGCAAACATAATTATTTCTAAACGAAGTAAAGCAATTACTCAGACAAAGAAACTCAAATCCAGGTCAAGAAGAAAATAAGCGTAGGAAAGAACTGAGAAAGGCACAGCAAACTCCTCTTTATCATTCTAAGAAAAGAATTTAAATCTATTTGATGGGAAAATGGTGTTTGCAATCATTTTAAAGGCTGATATTGGTGTTATTTTTTTTCTGAGTAACACTGACAGATGAGCCTAACAATGTTAATTGTGAACTGTTTGCAGTAATCACCTTGACAAGCCAGGTCCCCTTTCTGTTTTTAACTGATCAATGTAAAAAAAAAAATACTGGGTCATTAATATCTCTTGGTCTTTAATAGCTACTTGGTCAATAGCTCCGGTAACATCTTGGGTGAGAAAATATTTTGTCTGAAAAAGTAATTAAGAGTTCCTTCCCACCACTCCACATAGCTGACCAGATAGGTCAGAAGTGGGGAAGACAGCCCAGGTTCAACCCATCAGCTGAGCTGTGCAAAACTGCCAAAAGAACCAACTCCAGCAGCACGGCCTCACCTATAACCTGCTCTCCTGCTTAACGCTGTGCAAACACAAATCTCCCAAGCCTTTCATTTCCTGACGAAACAAACACTGTGTCGGTGTCATGGGTGGAAAGCTGGGAATTATGGATAAATCCACCGCTCTCTTATGCCTGGAAGTGATGTTCTAGATGGAATAGTCTCTGCTGATAATTAGACCAGAAACAATTGTAATAACATTATAAGAAGGTAGGGATGTGATAAAATACATTGTGTAGGTATCAGGGACTGCTAGCATAGCGTCCTCTTCCCAGAAAGGCATCTCGGCAGAAGTTAGTCACAGAAACTGCCTGGAACAAAGAGAAGGTATCTACAGGCGTACTGGCTCCCGACTCCAGAAAACCTGACTACTCTGCTCATTTAAAGAAGTTGTATCCTGGACAGAAATTACTTTTACTGCTACAGACTTCTGTTAGGACACAGCCAAAATAAAAGCATCCTGGATTTAACTCCTCTGTCTTTACCTTGTCAAAACTATTCTTTTAAATAATAATATTCAGACTTGTAATCTAATCAAAATCTTGCAAAGTCTTCCAGTGAACAGACCAAATCTGTGACTAGCACATGGCTCGGTCCTACGACACTTTGAGAAGTACCCTATAGCTGCAGCTGTATTTCACTATTTCTTCACTTTCATTTGATTCATTTGTATCATCTGTTCCTCTAAGTGTCCAAAACAGCATTTTCATCACTACCATTAATTATTCACATTAAAAAACCTCTGCCTCAGTTCTCTGAATTGTCATTCTCCTCACTAACAAAGACAGTTCATCCATTCCTACCCCTGAGGTGATTACGATCTAAAAATACATTGAGATGGAGAGGTAGGAGAACAATCAGCAGGAAGATGTCAAATCAGATGCGAAATGATTGTGTTCAGTACAATAATTGGCATTTATGGTCACTTACGGATATAAGTCACTTTGCTAGCTGTGTTCACTGCTCTGACAAGTATCAGTAAGATGATAAAACTACAGCTGGTTGAAAAGCAAAGTCTCTGAGAGGGGGAGAAGGCTCTGGGGAGACCCTATTGTGGCCTTCCAGTATCTTAAGGGGGCCTACAAAAAAGCTGGGGAGGGACTTTTTAGGATGTCAGGTAGCAGTAGGACTGGAGGGAATGGATCAAAACTAGATATGGGTCAATTCAGATTGGACATTAGGAAGAAGTTCTTCACCATGAGGGTGGTGAGACACTGGAACAGGCGAGACACTGGAGCAGGTGAGACACTGGAACAGGTTGCCCAGAGAGGTGGTGGAAGCCCCAGCCCTGGAAGTTTTTAAGACCAGGTTGGACGGGGCTCTGAGCAACCTGCTCTAGTGGGAGGTGTCCCTGCCATTCGCAGGGGGGTTGAAACTGGATGAGCTTTAAGGTCCCTTCCAACCCTGACAATTCTATGATTCTATGAAATTCTTCTCTCTCCTTCACTCCATCAATTCAAGCGTGATCCAATCCTCAAATTTTTTCATGAACTCAATCCTGAGCTGCAGCTCTGCAAGAGGGAGAACAGAGATCACCACCTCTGTTAAGTCTGCCATAAAACACACTTAGGACTCCTTTGCTCTTGCTGTCCACACTGTGGGCCTGTTGCCTGGCTGAATGGCTTAGGTTTGGAGCAACCAGTTGGCTCCTCAGCTAGTAAAATTCAAGCACAGGGTAGTCCTTGCTCTGTGGACCGTAGAACATACCTGCCTCAGCCTTGAGCACACGTGGCCATGGCACTGAGACAGGGATTTGCTCAGTAAATCAGGACAGTTTGTGTTTCTAACTAAAAGCACAGATGATGAGGAGATCTCCCCAAGAGACAAGCACCTCATTAACACAGTCAGGACTTAGACTGAAAAGACTTCTGACTCTGCACATCAGCTGCATTCATCTGAATTTTATGCCAGTCCCCTTTTAAAAACCACCAGAGAACTCTTCTGACTTCTGGGCTTAAAATAATTTCACCAGGAATCTTTCATAATTAAAAAGAATGTGTGTTTTATTTATCTGGGCTTTTTTATTATCCTTCCAGCAGAGCTTTGTTTCTGTAATTCATTTCTTTATTTCTGTAAATCCACCAAAGGGTTCTTTCTGTAGCTGTATGGGAACATTTGCATTTTAAACTGACAACCCTCAGAACATAAGAGGTCATCTGTTTTAAAAAGCAATCACAAAGGAGGTCAGTGAAAGTACACAGGGAAAGCTACAGCAAGATGGTTTTATATCAATAACATGGAGAGATCGGGGAATAAACAATGTATAAATTAAACTACTTTTGAACAATATTTAACATTTGTCAAACTGCCTTTGTGTCTACTCATCTGCTCTGGTTCTTATAGGCAAATCTGCCTCTCACTGCAAGACGTGGCCTGAATACTACGATAGTCAGCAAACACACTTAGATAACCATGGTTTACTGGGAGGGCCATTTCTGGGATAGAACTGGGCAGACATGGTTTGAGGGTTGTGTTTTTTTATTCTGCCAAAAATATCAACATTTCAAAAGTCTACCTCTTCTGTGTTAAGAAAATGCAAAACCTTTCACAAAAAAGAGTAATATTTTCTGCCAAAGCTACCCCCACTGTGGCTCAGTGCTCTAGCCAGAGCTACACAACTGCCTCTCTTCTCCTTTCACTGGCATGGTAAATGATTTATCTCTAATACAGAGCAGGTTCAACAGGAGAGGGTGACAAATTCCCCCCACTGTAACAGGTTTGTTGGGGATCTAGGTGATTTTTCAGCCTTCCAAGCTAGAATCCAGGGGTTTTTTTCTGTATTTTGAGGAATAAACACCTTCCAGTGAAAATTGTTTCAGTAACAGAAAAGTGCCTATCCCTGACTCCAGCTCTAACTCTGGATTCTACCCCACCTTGCTATGCCTGTTTGTCCCAGAAGCTGGCTGTGATTGAATATATTACCCCAAACACACATTATACTAGACCAAAGATATTTTGCCGGTATCTACTCCAAGCCTATAAAGGGAACAGTAACCAGCAAAAATGAGATTTTAATGGGGTTTGGCATCCAGGTCTCGATAGCACCAGGAACAAGATTTTAGTCTGCCCTTTAGTTACAAAGTTCCTGTAACATAAAAATGATGTGAAGGCTGAATTTACCCTAAGGACAATTTACAGCAAGATCATTCTAGACCAATAAAACCTGGATCAAACTGCTGAGTATATTCTGTTCAACATCTATCTACTCCATTTGGACACAAAAGCACGTGCCCACACGCAGCAAAATTCTACTGACCTCTGCAAGTTGACTCAAGCTGTTACTGTCCATCTCTCGCTGAATCGAGGGCGTAAATACGAGTGCCACGAGCTGTTCACAGAAAGGCTTTGTGGTATCAGAGCAGTAGAGAGTGAGAAAAAGCAACATCTGCTACTACAAACAGCTAACTGAGCATTAGAACAAGGTACCAAAGTGGGAGGAGGGCTCAGAGCTGTTCCAGAGCAGGGTAACTATTCAGGTCTCCAAAAGGAACAAAACCAAGTAGGCCGGCAGCAGCACCTTAGTCATTAAGTGGAGCTTTTTGCATTTCCACTAAAATAGTTTCATTTAATCAGCTGCAGGTTTTATCACAGCTACATTTTCCTCAAAGCATTTGCTTTTCTTTGAAAACTATAAAATCCATTATTTATTTATTTGATGGGCTGTATTATAAAACACTGACTGATTCCTAAAGACCTGCTTCAAAGTCCAAAGAATTTAATGCCTGTTTTTCCCACTGACCTGCTCATTTTCATTACTGCTGGGACATGGGATTGGTAAAAGAAAATGAGAAAATTCACCTCTAACTCTTTCTTTTTTTTTTTTTTTTTTTTTTGGAACATTGTTACTTTTACATCTTTAATTTCTTCTTGAAATAATGTCCAAAAGATTTTTATGTATACCTGCTGGTATTTTGCTCACACCTATTATTTGCTCACATATTACATTCTAACAGGTACACAAACCACTTCAATTTGTAGAGCAAATTCTTTTAGATACATCCAACAGCTGATCACAGAAAGCAATAGTAAGACTTTGTACGGATTGGTCTTGAAATTTAGAAGTCTTTGCATTAAATTGTACACTGCACGCTCTGGGGCAGCAGAGACATTCAATGTTCTGAGAAATGTCACAACACAAACATCATACTCTATCCTTTTCCATCCAACAGACAAAGGGACCAGACTGCAACTCTACCCTGTAGTTGCAGGAGAAATGTTTGTGCTTATCAATATTAAAAGCATTCTTACTGGTATCTCATCTAATTGTTACTCTGAAAAGTGAATTTTCAGTCCAATATCTCTAGGCTAAGATAGGATTCTCTTTTTCTTGTTGATACTACTGTATGACATACCTATTGCAAATGAAAGAAAACAAATTTTACTTCCCTAATGGAAGAAACTTTAGCTAAGACAGACCAAGGGATCAGGTAAGACTTTCTGCCTTTCAGTGGGACTTTGACTGTGACCTTTCCTAATAAGAGTGGGTAGAAAATCACTACTTTGGACTTTGTACAAGAAAATAAACTTTATCTTGGATGTTTTCCATAGAATTCAGCCACGTCTGGATTGCTTTTGTTAGAAGAGTTTCAATGATCGGAACCTTGCTGTATTATTACCATACTGTTTTCACTGGAAAGTTTCAGTTTTCCAAGTAAGGGCTGTTCTTTCCTTCTTCTGAAGGATATAAATAGGAAAAAAAGCATACAAAGGAAAGAGTACCTGTCCATCATTCTTCTTTATCACTCCTCAATAATCATAGAAACATTTAGGTTGGAAAGGACCTTTCAGTTCAACTGTTAACCCAGCACTGTCAGGTCACTATTACACCATGTCCCTCAGCACCACATCTACACATCTTTCAAACCTCTCCAGGGATGTCAACTCCACCAGTGCCCTGGGCAGACTGGGCCAGCCCTCGACAACCCTTTCAGGGAAGACATTTTTCCTAATGTCCAACATAAAACTTCCCTGGTGCAACTTGAGGCCATTTCCTCTTGTCTTATCACTTGTTCCTTGAGAAAACAGACCAGCCCCCACCCCACTACAACCTCCTTTCAGGTAATTGTAGAG
>JAAGNO010025886.1:71421-91981 GCA_033439905.1 Ceryle rudis
AACATCCCAAAGCTGCCAAAACAAGAGATGCTGTAACAGTATCAAATTAGAACTCATCACATATTGCATCTGCAAAACAGTGCCTCACTGGAGCAACCTAGATCACTACGACAAGATTTAATCTTCCAAGTATTCCCGCTCAAAGTCCTGCCCCACAGGAGTAAGTCATTGAGTAGAGACCAAATTCACACATCCCCCAAGAAACTTTGAATGTTTACCATTCGTATTCAATTCCCTCAACATGAAAGAAAATGCTGAATGCCACGATGTTAAAAAGAGGCCTTCACAAGTCAAATTCCTATTTACAGAAATGTTTCTCAAATCCTAACTTGAGTCATCAACACAGATTACGTGGACATATCACAGTAACAAGATTAACTAAGTAGGACAAAGCCTACAATTAACGCCACAAGTAAGGTGTGGGTGTGATTACGCCAAAGGAGGACAGGTCCCAAGCAGTGGGCAGGGGGGTCACTGTGAGTCAAACTGCATTCACCACATTGGAGTGATGCTTTTTAACTCTACGCTATGCACAGACACAGAAGCCTAAATGCAACTTTTAAACAAAAAGCAGAAAAACAAAGCTTTAAAGACAAGTACCTAAATATTGGAGGTAGCTTCTTAGGTGTTTCCCAAAGCTGAGCTGGAAACTGTTTAGTGAAGCTGCCAAGGGAGTTCCTTAAGTGACCCCAAACCCAGGCTGGGCACCAGAATGACCTGCTGTCTAGCAAGAGGTCACAATCAGTATGCATGAAGTTTAGCAACAAGATCTCAATTGTCCAAACTCCACAGCAGTCCAGTCCAAAAGAAGTGAGAACCACAAACCACTCTGTGAAATTTCACCGAGACCTCAGGTGCTCAGTTACTCGTGCACTGAATCAGGTTTCCTGTGCTCTTTTTGTGCCACATGAAAAACATAAGATGCTTGCCACTGGCTTTTTCTTTTTACTTCTGTACCTTAATATAAAACTTGCCTCCTGACTGTCACTCACTTCTCACCTGTAGTTGGTGCTGGATAATTCAACATTGCTCCTTTCTGATGTTAAATTATCTCCCAATGGCTAACGTATAATTACATGTAATGAAATCTCTACTCTGAGATCAATCTATTAATTGTTTCCAGGACTGAACTCCTTTAAATTGTCTTTTCTTTGTCATCACACAAAATAAAGCCCCGAACCAAACACATGAAAAAAACCAACCATGCCTTTAGCATGTAGGTTATCACTTTAAATGACAAAGCTCAGTGCAGGTGACATCCAGCCAAACAGTCTGACACAGGTATCGATGGGGCCACCGTCATGTACAAGCATCATTGACTTCTGTCACTTTAGCCACTTTTTCAGTGTGGGTCATAGTGAAGAAATTCCTCAATTTTTTTTAAAATTTTGTGGTGAGGAGGGAAGGAATTTAAAGAGTCTATAGGAAGCCTCACCAGAAAACACGATTTCTAATGAAAACCATAAAAAAATTCATATGTTCCTGACCAAACTAATAAATCTTTCCTCAATGGAAACTCAGCTCGTATTTGCAAACCCAAACATTAATTTGCAGAAGTCATACAATCCAGGAGCAAATAATTCTTCCCTCATTTAGCTGGGATTCTACTACTTAACAGCAAATCCTTAAATAAATGCACTGAAGCACCACAAGAAGCAGCTTTAATACAATGCTGTGGATGTATACGTGCACGTATGCAATCATTCTTTCCCTCAGGTGGCTGGTGTGCACAACAGAAGGGAAAAGGAGGAAGGGCTTGCTATTAAAGTTAATTATGTACACGCCTAACGATTTCTTTTATAGCATAAGGAGAAAGGTTGTATGTAGATGTAGCGTGTAAAACAATAGCCGTTTTCAGCATATGGCTTTGATCCAGCCTATACTTTAGGGTGTTGTGGCTCATATCCACACGGCACCAACTGAACTCCCAAAGCTACACCTGCTGCCCGCAGCATCAGAGCTCTGAAGGGTTCTTCAGGGGCAATCTTTCATTTTTAAGAAGTTCCCTCTGGAATTCAAAAGGTGTCAGGTCCCACTACACAGTACAGCAACTGTGGAACATACTCTTCTTGATCTGGATGGCTCTTTTCCAGTAGAGGAGGTCCCTTACTCTCCAGTAGGTATAGGACACACAGAAGGTATTTCATGACCACCTGCTTTTCAGCAATGCATCCTGGCTGTTTAATGCAGCACCAGAGATGGTCCCCAAAGCCTGGAAGGTATCCCTTTGGCTGAACAGAAAACTGGGGCTGAAAGCCTGAGCCTGACAGCTTAGTCTTGTGCCATATGAGAAATGGTCCTTGACCGGAGCAGTAAATAGATCCTTCCAATTTGTGGAGAAAAATAACTATAGTTTACCATTGACTACCACAGTAAAGTCATTTCAACCGTCGGAGAAGGGTGGTGATGTGTAAGAACTCTCCAGAAAATTGCCCCTTCTTCTTGTCCGTGTGCGATCAGAAAGTATTTGCAGCACTGAAATTCACTAGGTAGACTTCTAAGAGTAGGGTGAAGTTTTCCTAATTCCACTTTTCCCCTCATTCTGTGTTTCAGCTAGAATAAGACTGTCATCAAACAAAGGCAGCTCAGGAGTTTTCTGCTCTCTATTTCATGGCATTATAACATGTCTGCTCATTGGTAGAAAGACAGTCCCCTCTCCTCTCCCTTGTGATTAAAGATTTAACAGCTCATGATATTTATACAGTCAGCACTCGAAGCAGAAGAGTAATCTAACCACAGGATCCTACACGGCACTAATCTCAAATCACCACAGAAGACATTCCTTTCTACATATGTATATTCCCATAACCCCCAGGAGATGTTTTAGTGACGTCCTTTCTGGCACTAAATGTGCAATTCCTTCAATTAGTATCAGCTTACTAAGTTGGCCTCTGTGATCTTGCAGAAGAAAACCCATCTAGGCGTTATTATATGGCACTTTAATAACTCTGGCAGATTGAACACAGCTTGTTGGTTCAATTTGTGTGCTTCCTTTTCATAACAAATCACTTCATATGGATTATATACGTACAAAACATCCAACGCTAACCAATAATTTTTCTGTTTGCTGGTACTGGTGAAAGGCAATGAAACAGCTTCACTTTCACAAAACATCGTGGATTCATTGGGATCACATTTCCTGTTCATAACTGAAAGCTGCCTAACATCTTTGTAAGAAATCCTTTCTGAAACTGAACTGGAATAGAATTTGTTCTCGCTAGAAATAAGAAGGACAAATATTATCTCCTTATTGAGGCATTTATTCCATTAGATTCTTAAGTTTTCATAGTTAAATAGATTTTGCTTCGTGAGCATCTTTTAAAAACTAGTACAGTCCCCTGTGGTGGCAGCATTCAGGTGACATTATCTAAGTACGATGGGCTAGTGACCGGGGGTGAGGAATGCCCTGTGTTTAAAACTAAATTGCTTCTTCCCATCATCAGTGAAGTCTCTCACCTTGTCAGAACAGAAAAGAATGCAAGTTGTTGCGTCTCTCGATGTATCTGACAGCTATTAAGAGTTCTCTAAGCGCTGATGCTTGTTAGTTTGCCATCAGCACGGCCTGCAAGAGTAGCAGGTTCACACACTCTACGGTGCATGGTGAGAGCACAAGACAAACCAGGTAACATTAGAAATTAGAGAGGTTCTGACTGGATACAAGAGAAAATTTTCACACCACAACAACGATCAAGAAGAACAAGTCACCCAGAGAGCTCATTCTGTCTCCACCACTGGAGGTTTTCAAGACCAGACTGGTCTTTGCTGCCTGATGGTGGAAGGTCTAGATCAGGACATCTCAGAGAAGATTAGTCAGCTCAGCACCTCCTTAGCTGTCTTCTTTCAGAGTCATTGGACTATATACTACTCTCTTTACATCACCTCTTCTTATGCAGAGATGACCTCCATAATACATAATACATAATATCTACACTACTTGATTGATGTCCCTACAGCTCCTCCTCTGCCTTCATATTCTGGCGCTTCACAGCCAAGAGTCAGTATTGATCCATTCACTGACCAAACTCACATGGATATATTTCGCAGAGCAGAGAAACTATGGATGTTTACAACAGAAAGATAAACAGTTTCTATATGAAACCCTTCTGTCTTCTGCCAAATGCCTGTCTTTGAGTGTCAAGAAAGGCAGGGGTTGTTTTCCCATTAAAAAAAAAAATAATGTAAACTGGAAGAATATGATCCAGTGTTGTCCTTTGCTGCTTTTTCACAGAATCACAGCATTTCTGAGGCTGGAATAGACCTCCAAGATCATCAAGTCCAGCCTTTAACTGATTTGCCTTCAGGAGCAGGGAAGAGACCAGATCAGAGAGCAGAACACAATATCCCTGAAGGTCCAAAATACCCCAAAGAAAGTGAACTTTCTCCTCCCAGCCAGCCCAGCTCCAGATTTTTGCTTCTTCACATGGAAAGATGTGCTTTACTGACAGCAAATTATCACATTCTCTCCTTAAATACATCACAGACCTGCACATACAAACTACACAATGTTCTCAGAGCAGCCACTGTTCATCTTATCAGACAGACATGAGAAGAACGTGAAGCAAATTGAAACCTGTATCGTCAAGTTGGAGTTCAGCAGGATGTGTGACTCACATAGACAGCTGGCTGACAGCAGACCTAAATTTGGCTCAAACAGGGAAAACATTGAGTTATCTTCATCTTTGGTTTCCACAGTCCTTTCAACTGCACTCACCATCACCTGCCTGGGACCTAGATTTCAGAGGTCAGCAGTACAGAAGTAAAAGGTTCCAACTGTAACTGCACAAATGTTATCCATCTTTTGTTCTTGTCCTAGCACAACTTGCCACCTGCAACCCAAACTGGGGTGTCCTGGCCACACACTGAGTTTAAATGTAGTGAGTGATATCTAGTAACTGTTGCCTCATCTCCTCCCTATGGTTGACTGGGTCCATGCAGGCGGTAATTAGCAGCCTTATTAACATTTACATGCTTGCCTAGCAATGAACTTTAACACTCATTCCTCATGTGCCCTGATAGGACACATAATATGCCATTCACAGCCTGTCAAAGCTCTGCACCAGGCAAATTTATGTCAACAGGCACTTCCAACACAGTGTATTTGATTTAGTCTACAAGATTTAAAAAATAAACAAACAAAAACCCCACAAATAGTGTAAAAAAATTATATATATATAAATAAATCACCACAAGTCCTAGAAAATGCCCTAAAAACTGCAAAATATTGCAAAATTACATAGCATTTTACAACTTAGTCTAACAAGCATAGCTCCAGGAATAGATTACACCGATGGCACGAGAATAACAGAAGCTAAACACTTATGAAGTGTGCTAAGGCTAAATGATTATCTCTGTTTTCCATATCCAGATGGCTGCTTGCTAGAGCCTAAGGAAATGAGAAAGGGGACAAGGAAAGTGCTAAACTCATAAAAACTGAAAGTCTCTAAAGGAAAACATTTTGAGAAAAGGAACTTTGTGATTTGCCACTTCCTTTCTCAGCCAGCTTCACAGGCCCTGAGAGCCTAACAGCCCATGACATGATCTGCTCAAGCCTATGGACAGGTGTCCCCTAATCCCTCCACTTAATGCAAAATTCCAAGAAAAACAAGTAAAGAACAGAAGGAAGGGAAAGAAGTGCGGGGTTCCCACCGGGTGTTACAAAACATCCTTCTCTCATATTCTCAGTAATCTGGTTTAAAAGCCATTTCTACATGCAAGTTTTTAACCTCGAAACATTCCGCTTGAAATTCCCCGAGAAAGTGATTTCAATGTGAAAAGCAGTTGTAGGAGAATCTCCTCCCCTGCCCCCCACCAAATCAGGGTTCTACACGTCAAACCTGTAGACTTCCGTGATCCAAACATGTTTTTAACTCCTCACTGCACTACAAAACCAAGAGAGATTTGGAGAACTGAGAACAAAAGCTTTAGCCCGTCTTTTTAATGCAATACCAATTGCAAGGTCTTCCACACTCAGAGAAACTCCTTCCAGATAAAATCCAGCCGGACACACCTGAAATGGTGATGGGAACCATACCCATGCAATGGAAAGCTGGCTTTCACCAGCAGACTCTTTCTACTTCTACTGGCATTAAGACTATTTCTAACTGGCGATAAGAAAAAGACTATTTCATTTGGAAACTCAGGAAATTTCCTCGAGAGGCAACAAACACAAAATTCCCTGGAGTGATTTTCACCAATGTATTTCCTTCCCTGTTCCAAATAAAGCTAAATTTGATCTTCTGATCTAACTTTGATATATAGATTCCAACAGAAATGGCTATTGCTCAACAACCATTAAGCCTGACAGAGGAGAAAATGGGTAGGCAGAAAAGCAACAAGTATTACAGTGGCTTAAAGTATACGTAGAGCTGTTCTTTATAATGCTAGTTCTAGTTCCTGCTTATAGATACTACATCTGTCCCCAACTCTTTAGTTAAGGGTAAAAATAACGAAAGCAGTTCCTGAGGATTTGATGGGACAACCAGTCAAGTGTCCAAATACACTACAAATGAGGAAAGAAGATCTCTAGCAACAGGGAGAAAATTTTTCCTCCCCTTTATCTCCTTTTCCAGTATTCCCATGTTTTGCATATGGTCATAATGCAATGGGGAGACAATCTGGGTTTGGTTTTCAGCTTTAATAAATGGTGAAACTGGGCTGCAGAGGAGCTAAGACTATGGAAGAAAAGACGTGCTTCAAAGTCACTGGAACACAACTTGTTTGCACGTGTAACTATGTTTCAGTACTTCCTGAAATTAAAAAAAATCAAGTGTATGGAAAATTGCTTTTCTCAAAAGCATTCTGAGAAATCAAGCTCATATAGTCTGCTTATTAAATGTGGTACGATAAGGAGCTGACCACAGAAACAGATGGCTCAGTGTTCGAAACGTAGCTGTTTCAAACAAGTACATGCAAAAACCTGGAAGGGGAATAAGCTTTTTGGGTTTATTTGTGTTTTAATTTATAATCTAGGCAAACATTACCACTATTTTGCTCCTTCTGTGTGGATAGACAACATTAGAAACCATTTTAAACTTCACTGTGAATAGCAGAGACTTAACAGAGATCTCTCATTTAAATGTAATTAGTTTAATAGATATTTTGGTCTGAAGCAAGTCATTGCTCTTTAAGACATAGACTTCCCAATGCTGTTCTGACAGAACACACCCTTTTATTTACAGGGCAACTGTAACTTGTAAAATGTCTCACCGACCTACAAGTGCCATGACCCTTTGCTTAGAAAAAAATCACATGAAGCTACTACACATTGTGGTCGTGCTTCAGATTCGTTTCTTCTGAGGAACAATTTCTCTGCCAAAGTTTTAAAGCGTTCTTTTTCAGAGACAACCCGAAGGTTGGTACTGTTCTAACAAGGGTTTTGGTGGGATTTTGGGTTTTTTTTTGTAAATGGAAAATATAGCATCAAGTGCAGCCAAGGGCCTGGATTCAGGTTACCATCTGCAGCCACGTCAGTACCTGCTGTGATCTCATTAGGTTTCACACATCTAGCACAGGCAGGCTGACTCAGCTCTGGGACCAGACATTTCTGCTCAGTTCTTCAGAAAACAACAAACCTGCAAGCCAGCCCAGTTCAAGAGCTCTGGAGCATCACACCACCTGACTGTCAGGGGCAGTATGCTACCAAAACTGTCACCATAGACTAACCGCATCAATAGATTACATTGATATCATCTTTTTTAACAGACTTCTTTATATATGTGAGAATTACAGCCTCTAAGTAGATATTATTTGAGGCAGTTGAAGTTTCAGACCCCATACTTCAACCGGAGGTGGCCAGGTGACCGGCAGGTGTGTCTACATTACCATGTCAGTTCTGATCAGGTTGATCTACATGATTCAATTAAACCCTGGAGCATCACCATTTTTTGCACTCCTAACTTCTATTGCAGAGCAGACTCAGAACCAGTCTTTTCTTCCAGTGAAACTAAGGAAATTTAGTCTTTTTTCCAATGAAACTTGTCATTCAGTCCCCAAGAATGCACTGGAGCTAGTCTGAAGTAGAACCTCTAAAGTAATGATAACGTGGGCATTGGGTTAGCAGCACCATCCTGTCCTCTGAAGATCCATGCTTATAGTGCACTGGAGACAGAGCTGAGGAAAAGGGACTTCATTACAGAGATCCCAAGCACTCACCACTGCTAATTACAAAGTCAGTTATTTAATTATCTTCCTCATTACCAGCTCGCATTTTCCTACAGTAAGGCTCAAGCTGGTTTTGGCTTACTGGAACATCACACCAGAAACGGTGAGCATTTTAAGAGTATATCAAAGTAACTTCAAATGCTCACTCCTTAAAAGGAAAAATACTTGAAACGATAAAAGCCAATCCAGAGAATTACATTAAAATTAAAAAGTACAATAAGAATCCCGTTTATCAGCTCCTCTGACAGACCCCAAGTGCCCTCTCTACTAACTGAATGCACAATCCCCCTTTCGGAGTAATAATTTCATATTGTTTCAGGCTGCATTTCTCTGGCAAACTGGTTTTAAAGGTTGAGCTTGTTTTTCCTAAAGAGCTTGAATGCCAAGCAGCGTAAATATCGCTCAGCTTTCAAACAGCATCATGAAATGCAAGAAGCGTGGAGGAAACGGGAACCGTGGCTTCTGCCAGTTCAGCAGCCCAAGTAACCTTAAGCTCGGGTTCACAAGAGATCCACCAGATTAATTGGGGTGACCTATTTTCTGATACAGAGTTAAGAATAAAGCTCTATTTTGAGTTCAGAGCTGTTTACTACCACCGATATTTAATCCTCTGGCCTCCTGGGAAAGGAGAAAGAGCAAAGAGAAATGCATCTACAGGCTTCACCAGGACAGGTTTATTTCTCATGTTGGGAGGACTGGTGACAAGTCCAGCCTATAAAACAGATGATGAAAGGAATAGAATTTGCCAACAAGCAGGTGCCACGTTTGTGCTGGTGGTGCAGCCTGCCCAGAAAGGCTCCCCCTTTTAAAGTAATCAATAACATGACAGACCTGACCAAAATGTACGTATGGTTGCTTGATTAAACAGGTGAATTTAAATTTTTGTTTTCTAATTTGCCAAAATAATATATTAACTACATAAGTATATGGCAGGGTTCAGGGGTTTCTTGGGTGTTTTGGTGGTGGTGGTGTCATTGATGGGGTTTAGGTTTGCAGGTTTTATCCTTTATTTTTACTTCTAATTCAAAATATAAGGGGGTTTGTTAGTCTTTTCCTTGCTACTTTTCCCAGCATCCTACCCTTTTCAAACCTGAAACTTTTCCACATGTCTCCAGCACTGGGGAAGTTCAGAGTGACAAAGGAAAAAAGCACCAGCGTTCCCCTTCATGCTTTCCTAAGCCATGCATATCAGCAATTTAAGTGGCTTTATTAAAAAAAAAAAAAATTAAACCTAATTTTTTATTTCATTTTTTTTCAGAGAAAAATATTTTTCTTGCTTTTGCTTTTCTTGGTTTTATTTTGGCCAGAAAGGTGTTTGTTCTGGAAGTTAACTGTGTATCCAGCAACACATTACCAGCACAAAGGGCTCTGAAACCAAAATGCCAATCAGAAATACTGAAATTCCCCCGACTTCCTCTCCATTACTTTTACAGTAACAATGTCAATCAGCATTTCAATCACTATACATTAATATTTTGAATACTGCATTGTTGCCAAAAAGATCTTCAGATATATGTTTCTGTAATTAATTTCTAATGCCAACATACACTGAAATATTAAACTTTTAAGCAGAGTCATGGGGTAGTCAGAGCCACCTTTAATTGGACAGCCTATAATTGTAATACTTCTCCATGTTCCACACTGGAATTATTCCCTGAGTTCCTAAGAAACGATTTTCAATCACGAAAACTGTTTTAAAGCAGGAAAACAGAACGTTAGAACTTTATCTTCTCAGATGGCTCCAGACCACAAAAAGCACTTCAGAAAGAAACATCACAAAAGCCAACTCAAGCCCACGGAACGTCTCTGCTTCGACACAAAGCCATTTTTGGAAAACATTCACTGGCATCCTTCCAGCCAGCTCACGCTACACAGACTGATGTACACTTTGACAGCGATAGTAACAGATACAGTTGTACTCTGAACACTTCTTTTTCTCCTCAGGGCAATGTTGCCTCATGTTATAGAGAGTAAGAGAAATGATACAAAGAAGTTTAGCTTGTGGAGGCTGCGGGTGCGTGTTCCAGTTTGGATTCTAAAGGGTGATGGAAAATACTGATAAAATACAGAGGAAAAAACATTATGGTGGGGGTTGGAAGGGACCTCTGCAGATCATCGAGTCCAACCCCCCTGCCAGAGCAGGGTCACCCAGGGCAGGCCACACAGGAACAGATCCAGGCAGGGCTTGAAAGGCTCCAGAGCAGGAGACTCCACAACCTCTCTGGGGAGTCTGTTCCAGGCTCTGTCACTCTCGCAGTGAAGTTTTTCCTCATATTGAGGTGGAACTTCCCGTGTTTCACCTTGTGACCATCACCTCTTGTCCTGTCACAGGACACCACTGAACAGAGCCTGATCCCTTCTACTTGCCCCCCACCCTGCAGATATTTGTAAACATTCATAAGCTCCCCTCTCAGGCTTCTCTTCTCCAGGCTAAACAGCCCCAGGGCTCTCAACCTCAGTTGACAAACTAGAAAGATCTTTTCACCCTACAGAGCTTCTAGTTGCTCTGCCAACATAGAATGGTGCATTTATTTATTACTTTCTAAGAATTCCTGCAGAACAAGCTCTGGTAAGGCTGCTGGGCGATTCCAAAACCCATTGCTATTCTAAGTGCCGCATCAGAAACTCTGAAAAGAAATGCCAGCGAAATCCTTTAAAACCATAATGCTCTGGTCTTTGTATTTTTCTGACACCTTTGTAGCAAGAGCTACATATTTTCTAATTATGAGCAAACACGATGTTCAACTCTGCAGTACTGAGCCTGTGGACAGCAGACTGGAAGGGGCATTCGTATTAATCGCTCACTGAGATTTTGGGGGTAACACCTCTCTACGGACCAAGAGCTGTCTCTCTAAGGTGAAAGAAAGGGACTCTACAATACAGCCCTTCAAGAAAGCATTCCACTATATTTCATACAGATATCTAAACTTCAGCATTAACAACCTTTTATTTTAGCAAACCCCTTGCTCAATTAAACATCTAGTTCATTATGAAGGAGAAACTTAGGATGACAACAGTCTCAGACCACTCCTGAACCATCAGAAGGCTATGAAGTCACCTTTTTCACCATGAGGGAAAATTTTGACTTGTAACTTTACCTTTCTACAACATCCTCTCCATTCCAGCAGGTTGAGCTGTCTCTCATCACCAGGTCTCCATCACACAGCCGTTCTGCTATAGAGGCATAAAAGGTTCGGGATCGCTTCATGTAACTGATGAACTCTCTGTAACGCAGGAAGAACACATTTAACAAGAGAACGGAACGATTATGGTTCAAGCCCCCTGTCAATCCTCCACAAGGGTGAGAGTTTAGAACCCTTACAGAAATTAATTATTCACCCAAGTTGATTAATTTCTATTTCTAGTGTGCTTCTACTGCTATGTATCGTCCAGTCTTACTTAGTCCAGTGTTAATACACATAGGTACATACATAGGGTGGTTTTAACAAGTTACCTTGACACCTATTATGTCTGTATAGACAGATTAAAGAAAATAATGAGAAAACATCATTAAAAGAGTGGGCTTTTTCTGTTACTGGAGGTGAATATTCCTCCATTTCCTGCACATTGAATTAAGAACATTGTCAACAACCTCCTAGGTGGAAAAGCTTCCTAAAGCTAACATCCCATCACAAAACCTGCAAGATGCTACAAATACACCACACATGCATCACGAGTGCAGAAACTCATCTCCTTCAGATGCAGTGGGGCCAATTTCTCCCCATCATCGGTATGCACATCACAATCTTAGAGAGACATTCCTCTCTCATCATACCTGCCGCCTCACCTCTTAAGAAGAGGCTGTGCCTGATACTTTGGCAAATAACCAAAACTTCTGGCCAGTACAAACAGGTCGTTTCTGACCCGGTGTGTGTGGAAAAATGCCTTGTGGGCAAACTGCTGCCTCTTTTATAACTCGATTATACCTATAATATATGTATCTGGCTCAGGTAGTCGTAAAAATAAACAAATGTAACAAATGTCAGTTTGGTACAAAATTGAGAGTATTTCAGAATGAGATACTAGCCTCTCTCCACAGCTTTAGAAGCTCCTGTGTGGCATAAGATGTTAAAGATACCAAAAATAAGACACAGGACACAAAAGCTGAGCTAGAGCCACCTGCTTGTCTCAGCAGTCCCGCAACAGCCCCACTGGGAAAGCCAAAGGACTCATGCTGGTTTATAGTGTTTGTGCCTGGCAGGCTGCAAGGGGACACCGGGGCTACAGCTGGATGGAGCTTGGCACAAAACCAGTCAGGATTTATTATTCTCGGGGGGGAACGGGTGCTTTACACCATCCCAAAGCCCATTGGTAGGTATGTACTCCTACACGGTTTAGGCAGTGGACAACTCTCCCCACAAATGTCTTTATGCTTTCTCCAGAGTGTTTAACCATCCTATTTATCTTAGGTGTGATGAAATCCTGCGCTAGATAAATTATTCATCACATGGTCCTGACTTAGCTAACAATGCAGGAAAGCTGTTGCTTCAGACAAAAGAAAAACGCCAGAATTTGGGGGCTTACAATGAAGGAAACAGCATTTCTACCTCTTGACTATTAACTTATAAATCTGAGCTCTGAAGTATTTATGCAGCAAAACGAGGCCCAGACAGAAGACCCCTACCTGACAGAACAGCCAAAAGGTATCCGTTATTGAAGGTGACGCAGATGCTAAAGATTTTATGGTTCTAAAATGGAGTTTTCTTTGTAGGAGGAAAAGGACACCCCTTTAAGAGTCTAAAGCTTGTCTGAGCTCACCCCAAGAAACTCCTTTGCATTTTCAGCAGAGCGCAGCTCTGACATTTCAAAGTAGCATCTTAGCAAAGGCAAAAAGTCTGTGTCCAACTCTTAACAACTGAAAATATTTACTTTTCATCAGTATAAACCTAAAAACAGTAGGTAAAAAAACCCGTACAGTTTCCCAATGCCCCACAGTCTAAAAGCAGTAATCAAAAGTACACCAATTCCTAGGTTACAGCTGAGACAGCAGCTTACAATGGAGACGAGCTACAGGTAGAGACAACAAAGGATGTCACCTTGTTTTCATTCTTACCGAGAGATTTTTTTCAAACTTCTTGATTTGTCATTCTTTGAAGCTTTCAGAGGCAGAGAACTGGAATAGGCCGGGGAGAATAAGCATCAATCAGGAGAGGTTGGGGAGGAAGGGAGAAGCAGGAATTCAGGCAAATGAGGAAAAGAAATGAGAAACAAAAGAGAAAAGTAAAAATTATTTGAAAGAAAGCTCATCAGGCACATGCACAGGATAATATAAGAAAACAAATAAGGAGGAAAATTGTCATGAGATTTTTCCAAAGTATAGATGCCATTAAAAATGTCAATGCAATACTGAAAAAAAAAAAAAAAAAAACCAACAGAAATTGTTTCTCCCAATCGTTTTCAAATAAGAGCACAATTACAAATGCAGCACACGCAGCAAAAAGCTGAAAATAAATTCAGTGCTACTTAAATTAACTATAACTGATACCAAATGGAAGAAGTGTAAATATATCAGGCTATACAAGAAGACAATGGCAAACAGTTTAGAATGAGCACCGTGGGAAGGGGGATACCAAGGAGTAGCATTCATTTTCTGGTAGAGTGAGCAATTTGCTGGCTGTTAATAATGTGAATGCTGATATTTTTTGCTGTTCAATTCTGGTCAGATTGCACCATGGAAAAAAAAAAAAATAAAATATCCAGCTTTGCAAACCAGAAGAGACAGACTCTAGGGTCATACTGCAGGAAAACCTGTGGAAATAACTCCGGTAGGTATCTGGTGCAAATACATTTTGTGGACATGATATCCTGAGGTCCCTTAATTAACATTTAACATTGTATTTCACATTACGATCGTGATGCAATTTTCCACTTACATGATTTGATACTAGATTCTGCCCTTTCTTATAGAAATACTCTCATGTAGAAAGTAATGGTGAGAGCTGGAGTGATGCACGCCCGCAAATAGGTTCAAGGATACTTGTCAATCCAATTAACTCTGACTGGAGAGAGTGAGCGTCATCTCCAGCAGCTCTGAGGACATCCAGAGGATGGTGGCTTTGACATTGTGCTTTCTGGGAACTAACAGCAGGGGTGGCCGCAGGAGAGGGTGGACCTGTGCTGATCAATAGGTGAGTGTCACCTAAATCATCACTGCGGTAGTGATTCCAACACAACCAGTCAAAAAAGGAAATGAGACTTTGTAACTGGGAAAATCTGGACCTGCTGAAACTTCTGCCTTGGCCAGTTAAGTCAGAAACGTTTGATTCATTTCCACAGTAAGTTGATTTGTGTCTGGCATTAATAATCTTGTGTTGTACTAGCAGTTTAATACTCAAATTTTAATGATACCATGTTATGCCTGACCCAGTAGACAGTTTATTTTAAATAAAATAGAGGCCATTGACTTCAAACATTCCCCCGAACCCTCAAAATTCTTTAAGACATATAAAAGATCCGTAAGCCCACAGTATAACAAAGAAATCCCAGCAAAATATCATTTCAAAGCCTGCCTCCTCCAATTAAGGACCTGATATCATGTTGTAATTCTTTGTTAAACGTAACATATTTTTATATACGGCTCTGCAACCAGTCTGTGTTTAGTGGTCTGAAATACTACATGCAGCAGACACTCTGAAAGGCAGGTATTCAACTTTGCTAGGAGTCCAGACCCTGACCAGAATAGTATTTTGTGCTGAACTCAGCAATAACTTTCCAATTTACTGATTCTCTACATGCCCCATACGTTCCCTGTACCATCATATGGTTTCCATTTTCTTGTCATCTCTACTACACGTTATAGTAACCCCCGTATTAAAAAATGACTACAGCAGCAATCCTGCCAGTTTCAGTTAATCCCTGAATACCGTTGTGTAATAAAAAAAAAAAAATCATGAAAAAATTACTAATCGAATCTACACTTTTCAGCTTAACCAGAGGAAAAGGTTTCTTACAAGATCATGGAACGCTTATTCAAATTTCAGCTTCTTACACTATTATCCCTGACACTTGGTGTTGCATAACAAAAAATATGCAGGAATGGAATGCAGCGGAAAATACAGATGGGAAATATCCCAGGGACCCATGAGAGTAAGAGGAGCAGTAAAGGGTTCAGCTACACAAAAGAGGATCCAGCTGCCACGTGAATTCAGAGCCCACGCAGGACCACACCGGTCAGATGAGCAGAGGGGGTGAACTGTTTCCAGCCAGACCCAAACCACACACACACAGAAGAAAGACCAGGCATGCAGAGGGACATCATCTTTAAGAGTCCCGCTCATCCACTGGCTCTACTGGACAGCTGAAACCAGAGGTTCTCAGACTCTCTGGAAAAGGAGCTTGATTTTGTAACCGGCCTTGCAAAGATACAGTACCACCTTTGGAGCAAACACACGTATAAGCTGCTTGGCTCCAGGTTTTCAAGGGCACCTCTCAGCAGGTACTACAGAAGACATGAGAGGCCACTTTATTGTGGTTTCTCCCACAGATGTGCTAACCAGACTGCTCTGGTTCTTCTCTTTGAGCTTGGGAATATTCTGACACATTAAGGGAGCGAGCCACAGATTTTCTGTTTACTTGGGGAGCGCTGGAACATTCCTTCCCTTTTTCTTTCCTTATTCTAAAAGGCAGATGTCATGTTCTGTGCTGCCTTTGAATTCAGGATCATTTGGAGGGGTGTCTGCTACACAGACCAGCTCCTTTAGGCCAATTCCTTGTGTGACCTTGTACCTAAACTGACAGGCAGCTGACGTTATTGCTCTTCATTTTTTAAATCTCCAGAAGGAATGGTGCCAAAAAAGCCTCACATAATTACTCTCATCATCTAGATCCCCTGTAGCAGTTATCTGTCACTCTAAGTGCATTTTACACAACCCACTGCAGGAATGATTTCACCCATCCATTATAAAATTTTATTATCTAAAATTGCTTTTTATTGATATCATATGTGATTAAATGATAGATGATTAACAACACAGAGATCTAGCCAATCGCTGCATATTTCACTCCATTAACTGTTTCACGATCATTTCCAAGAAGAGAAGTGCAAGCTTCATGCCATGTGTTTTATAGAAAGATGGGGAAAATTGAGAAATATTCTTCCCTTCTTATTAATTATGGCATGGCTCCATCGATCCTTTCTGATTCGGAGGCTCTCCACAATACCTACCAACACCGTAATAAATTCAGTAAAAATGTATGCTAATTATCTAAGGATGGCCTTCGTTTAAATCTTTTTGATAAATTAATTTTCATTGCGCAGACCAATTTTAGGAAAGTAATTTGGAGTATATTACTTCTAGTATATTTTCTTTTCCATCTACAGGTGCTACATTTTAAAAGGCTAATATCCAAATAGTTCGAAATGGCTGGGAAGGGGACGGAGCTGACCCTCAGTTGAAGAAGCACTGCTGTCCTGCCATTAAAGACACCAATTTTCATCTGTTTAAGAGGTTACCTGTGCAGAGGTTGGCAATTCTGCCTTTTTGGTTGCCAGCCTCTAAGTCCCAGTAAATTCAATGAGTTATAGAGAAGATGGCCCAGGGCGTTGTGCTTTCAAAAGCATATTTCATTAATTGTACTACAACTGTTCTTTGGATGATTACTGCTGAATTTATTAATTTAATTTCCTTAATGCTCTTTTCTCTGACTTACATGGTAAAAATTGATTAGCTCCAAGCGCTAGCAGAAACTGTTGTGTTTTGGTTTTAAATTACAAAGGAAGAAAAATATCACTATCACTGAAAAAACTTGGCTTGCTGCTAGTACTTTCATCTTCTAAAGCAGTGTTTATTCCATTCATGCAAGCTTAGATGAGAATTAAACCAGAAATGGATAAAAATCTCATCTTCACAACTCAAACTCCAGAATCCATGTGATGGGAAGTTTGACATTGCTGCCTGTCACCCACCAGTCCAACACACAGACCCCCACTGACTCCCTGGGCAGCTTAGATACTGTTCTCAGATAGAGGAGTAAGCCCAGCATGATTCCACTCACTTTGTTGAAGTTGTTCCAGATTAATACTGGTGTTACAGGGAACAACATCTTAGCCAGAAATATGTCACTGTGATTTTATGGTCAGTTAGCTCTGATATCTACTCATATTATCATAAGTGGAATTGCAAAGACACCCTTCCCTTCCCTCCCCTCTTCCAATTAACAGAAAAACAATTCAGGAGCTACACGAGGGAAAGTGAAAGAAGAAGTAGGAGAAGTGGGAGCAGGGATTCTCATGCCAGGGCCAGCAATTCATCTGTCTAGTGTCCCAGCTGGCAGGCAGCTGAAGAACAGAAGCCAAGATGGACACAAGAAGCTTAAATGTAAATGCTTCAGCTCTTGCTCTGTTATGTAGCAGAGAAAGGAGATTGGAAGGGATCTTTTACACCCCCTTTAGCCCTGTGAAATAAGGGACTGACTTTGTGTCAGGGCTATGAATCTTTCCTTTTCACACCCTTTCCAGCTTCCCACCTCTGCTCCTGGATAAGCTGATATCCTTAAAGACCCTTTGTACAGTTGTATTTTAAGTAATTTAGACTCATCTGTGGAAATGACTCAAGACTTTGTTGAGGAAAAGCTTTCATCGTTTTCACTGAAAGTTTCTGGAAATAATGAACACCTCGGTGCTAAGTAATGACATCAAGTCTGGCCTGTAAAAGGCTTTTCTTGGAGAGACCTGCACAAAGACACCTGCGTAACCATCAGTGATGGCAATGTCTGGATAGCACACAGGCAAGGTGACAGAACTGTGGCTCTGGCTTGAACGCTACGGTGAAAAGAACCATTAACACAAATTGTGAGAGTTTATTTCAAAGCAGCTGTTGCTTAGGGTTACCTTCTTTTATTGTTCAGACTAGTGTGAGCCATCACGAATGGCTGGGTTTCAGTCGCCTCCTTCACTGGCACTATATTGTCCGATGGCAGGTTCCCTTCTTGTTGCTTGGGCTGTCCACACACTTTATCAACCTGTATGGAAAGGAAGGGAAAGGAAAGCAGGGTTTGAGTGGAGAAACTGATTTACAATTGCCCAAAGGGCTGCTTGTTCTCTGTGGTCAGTATTTACTGCAAAAGAAGGTGTCTGGGCGAGAGAAGGAAAGGATTTTTCTTTCCAGGTCCTGGAAACTTGTCCCCTGAATTAGAATGACCAAAGTAGGAGACAGTGCAGAGAGCACTCCTACTAAAACATCAACCATGGATCTGCCCCTGGATACCTGGACTATAGCACACCTGGAAACTGGCTGAAATAGTGACTGATGAAAGCGTTGCCAAACCAAACTTTTGATTAGAAACATACCCGAGTTTCAAAGTACACAGATTTTGGTGGAATATCTTCTGCGTATATAGAGAGCAGAATCTATTTGGTGTTTGAAGGAGCTTGGACTTGGAAGATAGCCAAGTCTTCCAGCCTTTAACTAGACAATGTTCCCTTAAAACAAGGAAACAAGCAAAAGAAGTCAGCGTCCAAAAATCACCATCAAATAAAGTCTTTTCTTGGATAAAACAGAATGAAAGGAGAATTTCTAGGCTTGGGAATCATCACTGCCTTGGAACCTGGGTTCAGAACAGTGACATTGCTCAGCTGTTTGTCCTCATTGCCCTTACTGAAGCCTCTCAAAGGGGATCTAATACACAGCCAGAAGAAAGCAAGCTTGTGTTTGTCCTTTGTGCACTGTGGATCTGATACTGAGCCTGCATCCTGCCACGTTTATTTGCTGTAACAGAGTTAAGTGACAACAGCAAGACAAACCTCTTCCCTTTCTAATCCACAAATAAGTAATCTGTAATGTTTTTACCTACACTTAAATCCTCAAGCAAACATGAAAAGAAGACAAAGGAAATCCTATGGTGGGCATGGTACAACCAGAGACTTAAATTACACAGAATCCATCATTCCCTACAGCACTGAATGTTATCCCTTCTTCAGCTTTCCACTCTAACAAGGGTGAGATGGGTTCTTGCTGCTCTCTGCATTTTACTGCATCTTTAAAACCCTTACTGAGTCACAACTACCTAAGTGATGAATATTTCAGACCGCAGATGACTTCAAATAATTTTTTCTGCCCCTTTGCACCTCTAGGTTGAATACGTCAGCAAAAGTACAGGACAATTTTCTTTACCTTAGCCCATTTCCTCCAGGAAAACTACTGCTATGTAAAGCTAAGACATTTTCCTTGGAAAAAATAGGCCAATTGAACACATAAAGTTGGCAGCCATATAGGCACGATGCTTGGCATCAGCTTTAGCTGGATGATTTATGGCCTGGTCCAGCCTAATATGCTGTGAAGAACCTAAAACTGTAGCAATTGCATGAGAACATACTGGATTAATCCTGACCTATCTCCAGCAGTCAGAGCAGGAGCCAGCTGCCTCACTCAGCACCATGCACTGTCTGTATTGTTCTGGTCTCACCAGGACTAGCACGGCATTGTTTTAAAATGCAACTTTGTGAAATAAAATAGTCTATTTCTGTCCCTTCTAAATGTCTAGGGGAAAAAAACAACCCAACAAACAAAAAACAACCCAAAAAGCAAAACAAACCAACCAACCAAACAAAAGAACAACACAAAAAATAAAACCCAAAACCAAACAACATACTCCGGGCAAATGAAAATATAAATCAAAAATGACTTTTTGAACCCTTTGGAGCTGGACTGAGGGTATAACACAGCTGGACCACATTCCTGCACAGGATGCTCCCTCTCCTGTGCCCCAGGTTTCCCAGGTCTCCTACAGCCCACAGACCAAATTCCCAACACAGATTTCTGCAAAATCCATCTTAGATTACATCATGTCACTAAAGTTCCCGTCTTCAAATTACACACACCTCGCATGGAGTCACTATGGTTTTAAGACAGTTCTAAGCAACTAACTGCAGAGCGGCTGGGAAAAGCAGCACGGTTCTCTCATACATCAGCAGTGAAGAAAGCCAAGTCTTCTGGGGTTTTTTTCAGTGAGAAGTTTCAAAGAGATTTAGAGTCGTCTTTTTTGTTGCGAATCGATAGTTTAAGCATCCAAATGAAAATATTCACTTTTTTGATTTGTATTTTCTATACCATAGAAAGAAAATGGCTCTTTCAATTGCAGAGGTTTCGGTATTTTCTATGCCAAACTTTAACTTTAGGGTTTTCTTTTTAACCAGTAATAACAGTTTCCTGCATATCAAACAAACCCACAATATTTTAAGGAAAAAAATATTCCTCAGTGAAAAATTTTAACCAGTTCTAGTCCGTTAAGAAGCAAGTAGTTTGTTAAATGAAAGGGCAAATCACATTCACACTTTTGTTGTCCTGTGGGCCTGTTAGTGCTTTTCTTCTCATTAATATCCTAAGAAAACAGCAGCCATGCTTTAGCATTTAAACAACTGAACAGACATTTTAGTCTAAAGTAAGATTAACATGATGTATTA